>CAUYQG010144719.1:0-25853 GCA_963574415.1 Tarsius wallacei | reverse complement strand
ACTATTGCATGATTACCAAAGATGCTGTTTTTTATCCTGTGTTATACAGATTTAACTTTTTTTTTTTTTTTGAGTTGGAGTCTCATTCTGTCACCCAGACTGGAGTGCAGTGGCCGCTCCCGGCCACCGCAGCCTCGACCTACTGGGTTCCGGCGATCCTTCTGCCTCAGCCTTCCGAGTAGCCGGAATTACAGGCATGCGCTACCATGCCCGGCTGATTTTTTTAAAATTTATTATAGAGATGAGGTCTCGCCAAGTTGCCCAGGCGGGTCTCGAATCCACGGGCTCAGGCAATCCACTCACCTCAGCCTCCCAAAGCGCGGGATTACAGGCTGAGCCACCGAGCCCGGCCGGATGTTCTGTATTATAATGCACAAAATACATTAATGTAATAGTACTTAACTGTAACATGTACATGTGGTGCATGCTCAGAAAATAATGTGTACACAGTCAAGAGTTGGAAGCCCATCCCCACACTTGTGCACTCCTGCTTCCTATCAGGTCAGCAGAACGAAAGTTAATCCTTCTGAGGCTAACCCCTCCGGAGCCTTCAAGACCTGGTGAACGGGTCACCTCCCTCCGGAAGCCTTCCCTGACACCCTCATCTCCTCTGCCTGGGTGGCGAGCCCTCCTCTGTGCTTGGGAATAAAGTGAGTTTCCAAGGACGCTTTATACCTGTGCTAGCAGCACAGTGCAGAGGGGAAGAACACGGACCCTGGAGTCAGTCTGTGGGGTTGGAATAGCAGTTCCCACACCTGCTGGCTCTGTGACGAATGACGCAACCCCGTTGTAAAATAAGCCACGACGTGTCATGATGGTCACGCTTATGGTCACTAAAACCAGGTTGCCTACATTTAAATCTACGGTGCTGTTGCTGACTGAGTGACCTTGGGCCAATTCCTCATGTCCATATGCCTAGTTTCCTCAAATGATACATAAAGATCATAGCAGTCCCTACCTCAAGGGGCTGCTGGGAAAGTCCAGTGTAAAACATTTAGAACGGTGCCTGGTGCTACTGGTGAGAGCTCAATAAATACCCACCCCAATCAATCACCATGTATCTGAGTCTCCACTGGGTATAATACATGGTTGAATGAATGAATGAGTGAATGGATGCATTGAACTGTACTGCACTGAAAATAATTTAAGTAATTGAAATGAATTAAAATGGTGCTGGGTCTTGCTTGTCCTGCACTGAAGACCCTGCTCTGGGTCAGCCTGTTAAGTGGAATAGGGGCTTCCCGCCTTGTCACCTCTGTCCTACTTGCCTTTGCCATGAGCCCCGGGAAGCCTCCCCTTTGGTTGCAGCTAACTATTCATCAACACCACCTAGGAGCAGGCGAGTGCTCGACCAGGCTCAAGCTTCGACTCTGTCTCTAGGATGTCCCTCAAGGGTCTTCGGCCATTATCATAAGCATATCAGTCCACTGAGATGCTAGACACTCATCTCAATTTTTACAAAAAGCGAAAGACACACCACTGAGGACATCTGTCTTGGTTACTGTTGTCTGATCACAGTCTGGGAATCTTTTTTTTTTTTTTTGAGTTGAAGTCTCACTCCGTCGCCCAGGCTGGAGTGCAGTGGCACACACATGGCCACCCCAGCGTCCACCTGCTGAACTCTGGTGATCCTTCCACTTCAGCCTTCCAAGTAGCCAGAACTACAGGCATGCACTACCACACCTGGCTAATTTTTTTATGTATTGTAGAGATGAGGTCTCACCAAGTTGCCTAGCCTAGTTTCAAACATGCAGGCTCAGGCAATCCACTCGCCTTGGCCTCCCAAAGTGCTGGGATTACAGGCTGAGCCACCGAGCCCAGCCGGGAATCTTTTTAGCTGAATATAGAATAACCACCATTCCTCCCTCCCCTTTAGCTGCACCTGCTGGCTCTGGGTTTGCAGACGGCACACAGACGTCCCAGCCCTAAGTGAGAAGGCAGGGGTGGGGGCGGGAGAGCAAGGATAGGTGACTCAGAAATGAGCAAGAGAGACCCCAAGAGGAAAAACAAAAACAAAAACCTCCCCAGCAACAACATGACATTCCTTGTCACTAAGGAGAGAGAAGTTGGGGGAACAGAGAAGCAGAGAGTTATGAAGACCATTTGGCACAGGAAATTTGGGAAACACCGAAAAGGACTCCTCTCACTCTGCGCTGACAAATCAAGGCAGGCTTCTTGGAAGAGGTGAGGCACAGGCTTTTCCCCAAGGACAGCCTACATTGTTGGCTAGGCCTTGGCACAACCTATGGAATAAAATTGGGGAGTCCCTTCCCTTGGGGATTTTGTGGACAGGAACATCTGTGTCCCCGGAGGACCACAGGCTTCCCCCGCCCCTGCTGTTTACCTTCGTGACCACCTCTCCAGTGAGCTCTCACCTCCATAAAGACTCATGAGCTTCTGATCCTTCACGAAAGGGTCATAGGAGGTGAAAAAGAAGCCGATAATGAAAGCCGCCTCCAGTGTTAAGGCACACAGGGGCAGGCAGCCCCGGACAGACCGTGGGTACTTAGAGCCCATCCTGCTTCTTGTCTCCCTGTGGGGTTCCGCCGACACCAGGCATCACCCCTCTCCCCCACGCATGCCTGAGGGAGCGATAGGGGAGACACCCGCCAAAGGCCTTATCTTGGGCTGCAGGGCTGGCTCCGCTGGGCTGACCATGGAGGTAACTCAGGGGCAGAGGGACTGTGATGGGGAGAGAGAGGAGATGCACGTATTCCCACAGTGAAGGAAGGACGAAGAGGAGAGAAAGAAGGAAGGCAGGAACTGAAATTTCCTTACCTTCTACACTGGCCCAGCCAGTGTAAACTGAAGGTGTGGGACCCCAGAGAATAAAGTCAGGCTAGGAACCCCAAGCAGGTGGAAAGAAGGTTCTTTATTGACCGTTACAGCTGTCCAATGAAATACTCATGAGGTAGTGAGTGCCCTGCCGCTAGAGGAATGCAAGCAGAAGCTGATGGTTACTTGTCAGAAATGTCTTGGAAATGATTCCTGTGTGGGTCTCAGAAGGTTTTAATCACCCACTGTAATCCTGTCATTTTGTTTTTAGATGAAGAAACAAAAGCCCAGAGAAGTCATACCCAAGTAATACAGTCAGTTGGCATTAGGCACCTCTTGCTCGGTGCAGCTTTATTTATAGAAAGAAAAAACTGGCTGGGTGCAGTGAGTCAGCCTATAACCCTAGAACTTTGGGAGGCCAAGGTGAGAGGATTGCCTGAGCACAGGGGTTGAAGACCAGCCTGGTCAACTTGGTGAGACCTCATCTCTACAATAAATCACAAAACAAAAACAAAAAGAAAACTAGCCAGGCGTGGTGGCGTGCCTCTGTAGTTCCAGTTGCTTGGAAGGCTGAGGTGGAAGGATCGCCTGAGCCCAGCAGGTTGAGGCTGTGGTGGCCATGAGCATGCCACTGCACTCCAGCCTAGGTGATATAGTGAGACTCCAACTCAAAAAAAAAAAAAAAAAAAGAAAGGAAAAACTGAGACTCACCTAATGTCCAATAGCAGGGCATTCCTGAAGTAAACTACAGGAAATGCAACTTGCCACCAACATGGTGGTTCTGAATATACCCAGAAAAAGCCAGAGGAACATGCTCATAAGGGTAATCAAAAGTGGAACAGAGGATACACTGTTGGCTGAAAATGCATGTTATGTAAACAGTGTGTGTATATGGTTTTGCTCTTATAAAATAATAACAATATGTTAGCACACGCATAGAAAAAAGTTGGCTACAAACCACTAAAACATTGGTTACTTTTGCATTATACGTTACCAGATGAACATTTATTACACACTTATTTCTGGGCACTCTTCTAAACACTTTACCTATGTGAGGTGCTAATGACTCTGTGAAGTGGGTACCATTAGCCTTATATTATGAATGAGTAAACGAGGCACAGAAACTTGCCCAAGGTCACAGGGCTGGTAAGTAGTATGGCTGGGATTGAAACCTAAGCAGTCTGACTCTAGCACCTGTGTGTTTGGCCACTTAACTCCAGCCCAGATTACTTCGAAGTCTTCGAATTCTAAGAATCCAGGAACATAAGACTCTAAGCCTTCTGCTGCCCCAACAGTAAGTGAGGGGGAAGATACCCTGACCCACTAGAGGTCAGAAGTGTCTGGTAGCCCCTGGTTCTGATTTCTGCAGTCAGTACTTCTTTTTATTTTTTATTTTTTATTTTTTTGAGTTGACGTCTTACTCTGTCACGGCCACGGCAGCCTCAACCTGCTGGGCTCAAGAAATCCTTCCACCTCAGCCTACAGTCATGCACACTACAGGTGTGCGCCACCACACCTGGTTAATTTTTCTTTCTTTTTTTCTTGGAGAAACGAGGTCTTGCCAAGTTGCCCAGGCTGATCTTCAACCCTTGGGCTCAGGCAATTCTCTCGCTTCCACCTCCCAAAATGCTGGGATTACAGACATGAGCCTCCATGCTCGACCAATCAGTACTTCCTATAGACTGGGTTTCCTAAGGAAGAACTGCCCTGTGGCAGGAGGATAAATGGATGTGACCTCCAGTGGCCTGGGTCCAGAACTGGCTGTGTAAACCAGGCAGCCAGCTGCAGCCACCTGCCTTCCACCTGCCTAGGGGCACCAGATGTCAGCAAGATGAACCCTGAAGATTTCCAGGTAATGCTGACCTGTGTCTCGTGGCAACCATGGTGTGGGTGGCAACTGGTTCCATGGCACCCCCAGTCCATCCTGATCCTGCCCCAGTGAGGAAGCCGCAGGGGTTCATTGCTTGATGAGAGGGCCAAGCTCCTTGCTGAACAGCAAGGCTTTCATTAAGAATCAGAGGTGTCCCCACAGTTGGCCTCTCCTGACAGATTTGTCAAAAGTGGAGGTTTTGCTCTTCCCCTCTGACTCCTGCAAAAGAGCCCTGCTTTCTGACTACAGTTCCAGATATTCTGTCTCTAAATCTTCAAGACAGGTCACCTGAAGCAAAAAGCACAGGGGATCTAGGGTAGATATGTCAAAAACGGAAAGCAGGAAAAGGTTAATTGTTGAATCTAGCTGCGAGGTGTATGCCTTTTCACTGTACAGTTCTTTCGACTTTTTTTGTAGACGTTGGAAATTTTTCATAACAAAACGTTGGGAAAAAAGCAGTCTGTGCACCTGCTGTTCCTCTCTGCTTGAAGCACTCCTCCTGTCAGATACAGACAGCCCTGACTTGTGATAGTTTGACTTAGGATTTTTCAACTTTACGGTGGTGTGAAATTGACACACGTTCAGGAGAAACCATACTTCGAGCACCTATACAACCATTCTGTTTTTCACTTTCTGTGTAGTATTCAATAAATCACATGAGGTATTCAACATTTTATTACAAAAGGGTTTTGTGTTAGATGATTTTACCCAACTATTAGGCTAATGTAAGTGTTCTGAGCACATTTAGGGAGGCTAGGATAAGCTGTGGTGTTCAGTAGATTGTGTATTAAATACATTTTCGATTTACAATATTTTCTTTTCTTTTTTGAGACAAAGTCTCGCTCTGTTGCTCAGTCTGGAGTTCAGTGGCACAACACAGCTCACTGCAGTCCCAACTTGCTAGGCTCAAGCAATCCTCCTGCCTCAGCCATCTTTATTTTATTGTAAAGATATGGGGTAGAAGTCAGAATTAGGTACATAAGTAGTCACGTGTAGGTGAAGTTTGGGCCTCCAACTGGTCCTCACTTCCCCTGGTTTAGGATCGGGTAACCTTAGTGATGTTACGCCTCTCCCTCCACCCCCTGGCAGTGTTCTGCTACTACCAATCCCTCTCTTGTCATATTGTGATGAATGTTCAGGACCCACTTTAAGTACTTTGTAGAGATGGGGTCTCACTATGTTGCCCAGGCTGGTCTCTGACTCCTGGACTCAAGCAGTCCTCCAGCCTTGGCCTCCCAAAGTGCTGGGATTACAGGCGCCAGGTCTTGTGCCCAGCCTACAATGTTTTCAACTTACAATGGGTTTATCAGGATGTAACCCCATTGTAAGTTGAGGAGCATCTATACCTATTTACTCCAGCCCTTAGCTCCCTAGATCTTTACTCCACTGTCTCCTCAGGGAAGTTTTCCCTGACTGCCCTACTTAAAAGGGCAACATCAACTCCCTCTCCCTCCCCCAAGAAGTGTTCCTTGCACCCTCCCTTTTAATTTTCTTCATAGCACTTACTACCCTCTGACACATAAAAGATTTTTCATTGTGTATTTTTGTCTTGTCTGTCTTCCCCTATGAGATTCTGAGCAACATGAAAACAGAGACTTTTCTTTTTCTTGAGTCAGGGTCTCACTCTGTTGCCCAGGCTGGAGTGCAGTGACATGATCACCGTTCACTACAGCCTTGACCTCCTGGGCACAGGTGATCCTTCTACCTCAGTCTCCCAAGTAGCTGGGATTACAGGCAAGTGCCACCATACCTGGCTAATTTTTTGATATTTTGTAGAGACGAGATCGCGCTATGTTACCTAGGCTGGTCTCAAACTCCTAGCCTCAAGCAATTCTCCCACCAGGCGTGAGCCACTGTGCCTGGCCATGAGAACAGGGACTTTTGACTGCTGTGGTCACTGTTGCATCCTCAGCACCAGGTGCTCAGTCCATAGTAAATGCTCGATAAATATTTGTTGCATGACTCACAGCTACCATTTCCGGAATGCCAAGCAATGGGCCAAGCATTTTGCATACATTATTTAATCTTCCCCTCAAGCCTGTGAGTACAGGCATCATTATACCTGTTTTAATTGTTGCTCAGAGAGGTGATATGAGTACCCGAAGTCACACAGCTAATAGACAGCAGAGCTAGGATGCAACCCAGATCCATCTGACACCATGGCTTGTGCTATTAACTACTTTGCAATTCTGCCTCCCAAGATACTAAACTACCCATGGTCTCAATTTCCTATGAGTCAAATAAGATGACTTGCTCTACTTTCCTCTCGGGATTATTACAAACATGAAACTATGTCAGCACGCCCGGTAACCTGATTTTTGGAAATGAAGGTGGGCCAGTGGTTCTATGACTGCCACATCCTGGTCTGAGCGGCCAGGCTTCTTCTAGGTGTGGTGGATCAAGTCAGACAGCCTACGGCTTTTATGCGTAATCATGCCTTTTCTGTCAAAACAGGACTCTACAAGAATCCTCACCACACCTTCTCACCTGAGTCAAGCTCAGTTACGGGCAGTAATCAAGGAGGAACAAGGCCTTCTGTTCCCTCCATGGAAGTGTGTCTTCACCGAGGGTGTGACCATGCTCTGGCCATGCCTGACTACAGTGTGGCTAAGTCAATCACTCATTCATTGAGGTTGGAGTCAGGCAACCTAGGTTAAAATCCTGGCTCTGGGTCAGGTGCTGTGGCTCATGCCTGTAATCCCAGTATTTTGGGAGGCAGAGGTGGGAGGATTGCTTGAGACCAGGAGTTCGAGACCAGCCTAGGCAATATAGTGAGACCTCTACAAAAAAAAAAAAAAAAAAAATTAGCTGTGTGTGGTGGCACACACTGTAGCCCCAGATACTTGGGAGGCTGATGCCAGGAGGATTGTTTGAGTCCAGGAGTTGGAGGCTGTGGTGAGCTGGGATCATGCCACTGCACTCCAACCTGGGTGACAGAGTAAGACCTGACTAAAAAAAAAAAAAAAATCTTGGTTCTGCAATATATTAGCTGTGTGACTTTGAGTAAGACTGTCAGTCTCTCTGAACCTGCTTCCTTAACTACAAAATCAGAGTGTCCATCTCATAGGGCTGTTATGAAGATTAAAGTGTAAGATAGTACATAAAGTGAGATATGTAGAAAACACTCCAGAAATTGTTAGCAATTATGATCACACAAACTTGGCATATTTATAGTAGAAAATGTTGAAAATTCAGAGATGCACAAAGCAAATATAAAGCACCCATGATTTCAATGTCTCCAAACACCAGCACTACATTTTGTGTGTATATGTTTTTCTGTTGGTGTGAATTTATGTTTGTTTCCCCCTACAAAAATGGAATTCTGCAGCACACACTGTTTGGTAACTTGCTTTTCTCATGAACAGTGTATCATGAGCAGTATCCGAGCCAGGAAAATCTGTCTACAACACTGTAACATAGTGGCCAAGAGCCCAGGTTCTGGCAGCAGACTGTTTGGGTTTGAATCCCAACTCTGTTACTTACTACATGACCTTAGGTGAGTGACTTTAACCCCTCGGTGCCACAGTTTCCTCATTTGCAATATGGTGCCAGTAATAATCTCTACCTCATAGGATTGTTGTGAGGATTAAAACAAGAAGTATGTGGTCCTTGGAGTGGTGATTGCAGTGGTAAGTGCTGTGTATAATCATTCTCCATTCACCCAAGGTCACACAGCTAATACATTGCAGAACCAGGACTTTTTTTCTTTTTTCTTTTTTTGAGTCAGGATCTTACTCTGTCACCCAGGCTAGAGTGTCTCCAGCTACACTGGCTCCCATGGTGAGGTGATAATTTTTTTTTCTTTGAGTCAGAGTCTCACTCTGTCATCGCCCAGGCTGGAGTGCAGTGGCATGCTCACGGCCATCACAGTGCAGCCTCGACCTGCTGGGCTCAGACGATCCTTCCGACTCAGCCTTCCAAGCAGTTGGAACTACAGGTGCACGCTACCACACCCGGCTAATTTTTTTACTTATTGTAGAGATGAGGTCTCACCAAGTTGCCTAGGCTGGCCTCGAACCCCTGAGCTCAGGCAGTCCTCTTGCCTCGGCCTCCCAAAGTGCCGGGGTTATGGGCTTGAGCCACCGCGCCTGGCCTGATCATTCAACCAGCCCTCTTCCAAAGTGTCCCTGTTCTAAATACCACAGTGAACTTCCTAACATGGTACTCTGGGGGAGTGTGTGAGGGTTGGGTGTAAGAGGTGGCCATGCCCACGTCTGGGCTTTTCTGTGACTCCTATAGGAATAGGAAAAAAGTTAAAGGCAGCTGGACCAGCCCAGCCTGGTGGGCTGGAGGGGACTGAACCTACTGAAGGAGGTGGAAATGCCATTCATTTCCTTATACGTGAAACAGGGTGTCATGATCTCCCCTCCAGGACTGGTCTGAGCTCAGCTGAAGCTCAAGAGCAAATTCACCATCAGAAAGTCCCAGGAGCGGGGACTGACCTAAACTCCTATCTGGGCCTTGGTCTTTTGAAGGAGAGGAAATTATTTCCCTTCCCTGTTTTATTCCTCTGTAAAATGGCCATGGTTGGTCACCTCCTGTTGGTGGTGGAGGTGTGGGGAGCTTGGGGCTCTCTGGAAGGAGGCCAGCCTCGGATCAGCCCAGTTCTGTGCCCTTAGAATCCCAAAGGGCCATTTCAGGGCTCAGCGGAAAAGGCTGGCACTGGCAAGAGCCAAAAGGGCGTGAGCTAGGGTGGGCCAGGAAGAAAGAGCTGGGCCTAGAGGAGTAAAAGAGAAGAGTATGGAGAAAAGCGTCCTGCTCTGGCCCGTCCTTGGGCTCTTGGCAGGAAGGCCACTTCTATCACCCCACCCCAACCCTAACCATCAATAAGATCAACAACTCTAGCGATCAATAGCCATATATGGGCTTGATAGCTTGATTTTCCTCAGCTTGTGCTTTGAGCTTCATTGCTCTGCCATACCTATAGTGTGATCTCATTTTCTCTGAGCCTCATCTTCCTCATCTATAATCCCAGCACTTTGGGAGGCTGAAGTGGGAGGATTGCTTGAGTCCAGGAATTTGAGACCAGCCTGGGCAATATACCAAAACCTCATCTCTACAAAAAAATTAAAAAATTAGCTGGGCATGGTGGCACATGCCTGTATTCCCAGCTACTTGGGATGCTGAGGTGGAAGAACCGCTTCTGTCCCAGAGGTCAAGGCTACTGTGAGCTGTGATCATTGTGATCATGCCACTGCACTCCAGTCTGACTCAAAAATAAAAATAAAACACAGGGCTAGAAGCACCTCCAGAGGGGATCTTGGCACAGGGTGGGAAGGTGACTCAACCAAGGGTACCAGTAAGCTGTCATCTGAGTTGGAACTGAAACCCAGACTTCCAGATTCCTCCTTCTCAGGCCATCACCTTGAGATTTTCTCTGCCCTTTCTCTGCTTCCATGTAGCCCTAGAGCCCAACAGCAAATCTCAGCCATGTGCTGATGTGTGCTCCCAGCCATTCCACACTTCTGTTACAGCATGGGATGCGCTTGTCAGGAAGCTGGTGAGCTCCAGAAAGCTGGCATGTGTCCCTGGTGCCTCATCTCTGGGTTACTCACCTATCTCTTTCCACAGCATGCCAAAGCACTGTCTTAGACAACAGGGATGCATGTGGCAGGGAGAGAAAAAGATCACAGATATGGTCCTTAACCTTATGGATTTGATTGCTTTAGTCTGTGGCTCAGGTAATCTGGAAACTTGCAGTCATGAAGATGAGAGATATTCAGGTCTAGGATCCTCATGGAGTCTGGAGTCAGGACCTTACCATGTTCTCCCTAATGCCTTGAAGCCTCCCACCATATTGATTTGGGTCCCATCTGTATCTTCCTTCACAAACCAATCTGTCTTAGCAGCTGAAGCCTTTTTCCTCTGTTCCAATCAGAGCATTCTGTTCATATCCTTTCTCAATGATGGGCAGGCCTTGGTGGAACTTCAAGCTCACAGAGTTTGTTATCCTTGGCCACCCAGTGCCACTTTGTCAACATGCTGGAGTAGAGATGAGGGATGAAAGACAAGTATACAGTTAACAGCAGTTGCTTGCTGTTACCAACTGCATGCCTGGCTCGGAACGCTCATTATCCTCAAAGCCTTAAAAGAAAACTTCAGTGAAAACAGAAGCTCTGAGGGATTCAGTAACTTGTCCAAGCTAGTAAGTGGCCAAGCTGGAATTTCAACCCTGGTCTGGAAAAGCAGGTACTCTTGCCATTTTTCTAAACTGCATCTCTGCAGGGTATGGATCTGATCCCCAAGAAGCTTACCATCTGGGTGGATGGATACACCTCACTTAAGAAACCACACACTGGAAGCAGCATTGATGAGATGTTGCTTGTTGGAGCAGGAAGGAGGGAATATAAGGTTGTAGTGGGTGTAAGGACAGTGAGTAGAAAAGGTGTGCTTGCCCAGGAAGCCCTGAAAAGGAGAGTAGGTCTCTATTGTTATCAGCTCTGATGACCTACTAAAGAGAATGGGTTTTCTCTTCCAGGAACTGGGGGATCTTTGAAGGCTTGTGAGTAGGAGAATGTAACAGCCATGATTGAGGACAGTGCATTTGGTGAAAATACAAGTTTTTCCTTGGGCTAGATGTTAATTAAGGGGGTGATCACAGGGCAGAGAGAGGTCTACATGTCAGGACATCTACTTCCTGGGAAGTTTTAAAAAATATCCTGGAAGACCAACTGCCCCACTGTTGTTGAGGGGTTAAACTGGTAAAGGCACTTGATAGGACATTCTACAATCATGAGAAATATTTATAGGGCTCGGTGGCTCAGTCTGTGATCCCAGCACTTTGGGAGGCCGAGGCAAGTGAACTGCTTGAGCCCCGGGGTTCAAGACCAGCCCGGGCAACTTGGCGAGACCTCGTCTCTACAATAAATCAAAATTTAGCCGGGCGTGGTAGCACCGTCTATAGTTCTGCCTACTTGGAAGGCTGAAGCGGAAAGATTTCCGGAGCCCAGCAGTTCGAAGCTGGGGTGGCCGTGAGCCTGCCACTGCACTCCAGCCTGGGCGACGAAGTGAGACTCCAAACTCAAAAAAAGAGTGCATAACATGTAAAAATGCTTACGTTAAATAAAGCATGCGAATTAGTGTCTCGTATGATCACTATTCTATTTAATCACAATAGCAACAATAATAGCATCCATGGGGAAAACTGGAAAAAAAGCAAATACAATAAAGTGCTAACAGTGTATTAAGGTGAAGAGACGCTAGACTGTTTTCTTCCTTTTCACCGATCTTTCGAAACTTTCCCAGTTTTCTTTAATCACATACGTTCTTCTTTTTCTTTCTCTTACAGAAAAAATATGGGCTGCCTCTTCTAATTGCTGTCTTGCCATATGTACGTGGCAGAGGAGTTACGAGGAGCAAAGGAGCCAACAGACGCAAATTCCCCCGCGCGCAGCCTGGCACGACACCGGCGCTCGATGAGTGACAGGTCTGAAGGGTCGCCGGCCCCGCGCCCCCGCCTCGGCGACGCCCGGCCCCGCGGCAGGCACGCCCCGGAGGCCGACGCTCGGCGGCAGCACCCCGGCGGGCCCTGCGGACTCCGCGCCCGCGGAGCGCCCGGCGCGGCCAGACCTGCGGACGTGGAACCCAGCCGCACCGCCCCCACGCCCCGGCAGCACTGCGCGACGTCGCGCGCACCCACGGCCCCGCCCCGTGACGTAGCCGGGGGCGGGGCCGCCACCTCCGATTGGCCGTCGCGCTGTCACCACGTCGCGGGAAGCTGGCAGGGTGTACGTGTGTGTGCGTGTGTGGGGTTTGCTTTGTCATTCGTACCCCCGTTGCGCGCTGACGCGGCCGGCCTGGCCGAGCGCCCCAGCATTCGCAGAAAGGTCCCCGGCGCTGCTTCTGGGGTGCTCCCTTACATAATGACGCGACTGGCTGAAGCACATGTCAGCGCAGAAACCCACATGCCGCAAACCCGGGCCTCCCGATTTCATACATTGCTAAACGAGAGCCTACACGGCCACACAGCAAGGTATGCTCTAGTATGCGTTATAACACAATGAAACGCAGTCCCGTAATTACAAAGCATACCTTCGCAACGAGGCGTAATATAGGATGTTATATTTATAGGGCCTATTTATAAGCCTCTATTTAACTCTTTTCTGATAGGCCCAGCCACGGACCCAGACACCGTAATGATTGGCACGTTCTTCTGTCCTTCAAAGAGGCGGGTTCTAGAGTCCGTTTTGCTTCAGCGGACCCTGGGATTGGTCGGCAGCAGCGTAGCGGCGCCTTCGATTGGTCCCAAGGGCCGTCCGTCGGAGCTGAGGAGGCGGGGCGGGCGGCTGGCTGGTGCTGGGCGGGCGGGCCCCGGAATTGTCATTTCTTTGTTTCCGAAGGCGGAGGAGGCTCTGAGCCCCCCCTCCCCGTGCCACCCCCTCCCCCCGGGTGCTGGCTCCATGTCTGTGTGACCGGCCCCAGGGGTAGAGTCCAGGCCCGACGCGGGGCGGGCCGGCGGCGGCGGCGGCGCGGGCACCCGGCCCCCCAGCGGGAGGATGAAGCGGCGGAACGCCGACTGCAGTAAGCTCCGCCGCCCCCTAAAGCGGAACCGGATCACCGAGGGCATCTACGGCAGGTGAGCGGCGGCGCTCCCGTCGCCCGGCGCGGGCCCGCGGGCCCCGGCCGGCTCCGGAGGCGCCCGGCCCCGTTATGTAACCCCGACTAGGCCGCACGCCCGCGCCGGGGGCTCTCCCGAGGAGCGCTGCCCCGGGAGCCGCTGGCCGGCCCGCCGGGGTCCGCCCCGGGGGCGCGGGGCGTGGCGAGGGCCGGCCCGGCGGGGCGGGGAGGGCGCGCCGGGCGCGGGCTGAGGGAGCCGCGGCGCCGCCGTTGGGAGCGCCGGGGCCCGCCAGGGGAGGGGCGCCAGCCCCCTCCCCGCTCGGCGCCCCCCAGCCCCGCAGCCGGCGCAGCCGGGCCGGATGGCCTCTCCCGGACCCCCGACTGGCCGCCGCTGGTCCCCGAGCCCCGCTCTGGCCTGGGAGTGTGCCGGCCTGAGCCGGGAGGCGCGTGGACCGTATGCGCGGGGAGGGGGGAGGCTGGCAAAGTTGGGAGCGGACCGTGGCCCCCAGGTTCCCTTGAGCCGCCGGCAGCCTGGCCTTGGGCGGTGCTGTCACTTCTTTCGCCTTCTGCTTCCCACCTGGGATCTCAGGCTTGGCGCCGTGGGCTGAAGCTGATACCCCCAAATCATGCCCCGTGGCCCCGCTCCAGACTCCGAAGGGGCTGATGATCCCTTTCTCAGCAAACATTATTTTGACAATTCTAAGCGGATGGTTTTCTTTGAACCTTTTTAGAAAGGGGTTTTCCCCAAACTTTTTTTTCTTTCATGCGAAAGAACAGCAGCGTCCCTTTAAATAGAAACTGTATTCAGTCCTCCGGTAGAGAAGGACAACAGGTTCACAGGGCTACTTACTATCGTCGCTTCCCCATATCGAATTTGTGTGCAACTGTTATTTTCTGGTCCTTCTCAGAATGTTAGTTCTGAATGGCACTTGTCTTGGTAAAGATTTGAGTGGAGAAGTAATGAGTTTACCAAAGGAGAATTCTCAGCGTGTGGATATGGGCTTAATTGAGTCCTCATGGTGTTCTACAGTTTGATTTAGCTTTTCTGGCTGGGGGGGTGCAGAGAAATATGTGAGGGCGCTGATGACACCCAAGTTGCCTTAACACAACTGTACACCTTGCACATGATCTTGTTTACACATGGGGAATGATTGCTTTCCACAAGCTGCTGACCGCTGTAAGCATTGGTGGGGGGGGGGGTATTCTTTACTTCAAGTCTGAAAGCATTAAGAAGTCGATTAAAGCGAAAAATTCTTGGGTATATTCTTATATAATGAGCCATAGTTTCATAGGAATAATTCATTCATTCAACAATTATATATACTCTGTGCCAGGCATGGTTCTAGCCAGTAAGGATACAGCAGTGGGGAAGACAGACCAAAATTCATGCTGGATCAATCAGACCTGACCATTTTAGCTAAAACCGTAAAAGCAAACAATTTTTCCTACAGATGGTTGGAGGAGCATCTTCAGTTCAAATTACACACACTGTAAATTCTTGAATAAAAGAAGGCTTATTCCCCCTGGCTATTGAAAAATATTTGAACAACTTAACATTAATAGTGACACAAGAATAGAAAAAGCATACTAAACAGGGTTGATAGACTTAGGACAACTGTGGCATTTGAATAACTGCTATTTACAGTAACATAAGATGATATACCTCCATTTATACAGCGAGAAGAGTGAGAGTCCCATATTGTTTACATGTTTTCTGCTGTATTTTAACTTCTCTTTGTGTCTGAACAAATACACCCAGTTTACTACCTACAGCATAGTAACGACTCCATTGATGTGAATATGTGAATTCATTGTTTAATGAAGATTTATTATTTTCCTGATGGTTTTTGAAATTTGAATTTTCTTGCCTTTAAAGTTAATAATAGATAACCTATGCAAGTTATTCAGAGTTTCATCTGTAAAATTTAAAAAACCAACAATGCTTCAGCTCTGAAATCTGTTTACTCTCCTCTGTTTGGCATTCTTTAAGTTAATAAAAAACCTAAGTATACTTCTACCTGTGTTTCCTAGTTAGAGCATCATATATCAAATGAGTTTTTGAATTTGCTTCTCTGTCTCTTAGTTTATATTACATTGGACTGAAGAACAAGATCATATATATATTTTCCCAATTCTGTTTTTAAAGTCAAATTTAGAAAATTTCCAATTATTGCTAAAGCAAGCCAAATGAATGGGCTAGTTACAAATTAGGATGTTTGAGGATTCTTGAGTATCAATTTTTTGGTGATCATCAAATTTCAGTCTATATTAAATTGCTTTTCACACTATCTGTTGCCTGTTTTGTTTCTCAACAACATCTGGCTAATTTTGGTCTCAATTAAACAGAGAGCTTTGTTTTTTCTGAGGCTGTGTTGACAGTTTTGGTAACTACTGTCTACTGTTTCATAGCCAAACCTTTCATGGACTTAGTATTTTCATGTTCTCAGTCTGTACAACTTTCTGAACCTGGCATAGGAAGAAGGCGGCTGTGGTGAAGAGCACACTGGACTGCAGGATGCAGGAGTCAGGAGACTCAGGAGCAGACTCCAAGCATGCGTCAGGCAGGGCATCCACAGCTTGTCAAATGAATTTTGAGAACTAAAGGAGATATGTATAGTTTGTGAATCTCTTTGTAAATGCTAGTGTGGTCTACAAATATTAATTATCATGTTGGTGCTATCACCATTTAACATGTGTGGCTTATTCTTTAAGAAGGCAGGAAAGACTATAAGATTTGGTGCAACTATAAACAAAAGTTGAGTTGTCAAAATAAAGGGTCAGTTGCTGCTTGGTTTGTTAAAAATTTTGTTGCTGAGACACTTTAAATCATGGGCTTCAGTCCAACAACTCTTACTGAGGTGATTGTCAAATGATATAATTTATAGTCAGTATCATGGCTGTTTTGGAATTCTGTTTTAGGGGCACGATACAAGGCAAATTAATTTGAGACATTTTCTGCATTTATACATGTGAAATATCATTTGAAAATTGAAACATGTTATAGAAATATGTTAACTCAGTCAAATTAATAATTAAGAATAAGAGAAAGAGAAAGGAAACAGGAATGGAGATCTTTTTAAAAAAATTATTATTAAGGATTCAAATTCAATATAATCTGAGCCAACACATAACCTGACAGAGTAGGTGTTCAGTGTTCAATAAATGTTGAGTGAGTAAACTAATAAGTGAATGAGTCTAAGCTTGTCCTTTCCATTCACTAGGAACCTGTGTCATTCAGGAATTGTGGAGGATGCAGATAACACACGGTTCCTTGTCTCCAAAGAACTTATGGTCTAGTAGGCCCTAGTAATACCCTCTTAGGTTTGCACAGTGGGTTTTAGAGATTGCAAAGAACTTTAAGTTCTGTTCAGGTAAAAATATTTCTATTTTAGCTTACTGTTTTATTGGTTCATCTGACACATTAATAGCAATATTTTGCCCTGTGCTATTTTGTGATGAAATAGACAGTTGTCCCACTCCATGAGGGAGTATTCTAACTCAAGTGAGATCGATATGAACATGTGTTGAAAACTATGAAAATGAGTTCTTTATAAGAGAAAGTAAAATGAGAACTCTGAGTAGCTTTCATGTCTCCGAGGTCCTCAGGTTCTCTGGCACTGCCTCTCTCCCTGTGTCTACCTTCACACATGTGCCAGACAACCCACAGTACTGTCTCATCGCAGACCGTGATTTCCAGGTGAGGTTGGGTTGGGGTGCTGTACAGATCCCCCTTGGGGGGATTCTGTGTGGTTATCTCCTACTCTAACCCTACCATACTCCCCACTCCCTCCCCCGGAGAATCACTGACTTAATATTGGGAAAATGAGGAGAGAATGTGTGGTAAGTAGAAGATGCAGACAGAGACATTTATGTTGAAAGTACACATGTAGGCCAGGCGTGGTGGCTCATACCTGTAATTCCAGCACTTTGGGAGGTTGAGGCAGGAGATCCCTTGAGGCCAGGTTATAGTGAGCTATGATAGTACCACTGCACTCCAGCCTGGGTGACAGAGCAAGACCGTGTCTCTAAAAATAAATAAACAAATAAGTACACATATATTCTAAGTCTCTACAGTTAAAATTTTTACTTACGTGTGTAAGCGTGATATGAATTTTAAGTAAGGCATGTGTTTGAAGTTTCAGGAAATGATGTTATATCTTTGTGAATGGTGGTTGAAGGAAGTACCCCTTCATTGTGGATTTGTGCTGTTTCCTGTCTTCCTGTGTTGGTTCTGCTTGTAGTTGCCTGAAGATTAGGCAGTGCAGTACTGTATCTCACTGCCACGTTTTTGCAGCTTAGTGCCTTGAAACTAGGACTGAGGACTCAAGACTGGTGTGTTACCTTTCCCCGTCCTTATATCAGAGAAGAGTTCTATGGTCTTTGGGGCTCTTCAGAAGTGACTTTTTTAAATGACCAAATTTTGTGTTCTTCAGCTTCCCAGGCTTTACAGACCCTTGTCTGAATCTGGTCTCCAGAGATTGCACAAGACTGCTTTCTCTGCCTCCTTCTTGATGTTTTCTAAGCATGGTTTTAGACTCCTTTGGGCTATGCTTATTAAAGTCGCTGGAGGCTGGCATGACCCTTGGCTGCCTTGGTTGTACATGTGTTCTGCAACTGAAACCCCAGATACCAGTGTTGCAACCTCATAGCCTAAAAACTTGTTGGTAATCTTGTTAGGCTTTAACTTTAACAATGCTGGACCTGATATAAAAGTGATAAATTAAGTATTGTTTTAGAAATTGTTGGAGAAAGGGGTAAGTATAATGGAGACATTGAAATGTTTTCACTAGTCTGTGCAGTGAAGTGTTTATTAGCCAAACCCTTTTATTTGTGGTTCATGAAATACACTTTAAAAATCTGCCACACTGGAATGTTTGCACCTAATTTTTGTCAGTAGTGTACTCCCTTTAAAAAAGTAATTTCCTCCAACTTTCATTATGTTTCCTCTTGTCTGAGCAGTCTTGGCAGTTTAGTTCCATTAGGTGGTTTGAAAATCTCTTTAAATTGATGCTGCTGGATTGAGGAGGGGAAAAGGAGAGAATATGATTCATTTTAGATGATTTGCTTAAAAGCTTCCTGTTTTGTCAGTGATATTTCCCTTTTTCTTCACATTGATTTTAATGGTAGGCTTAATAAATTATTATTTCACTTTCTTACTAATTGTATACCTGTATATATATCATGGACGCAATTCATGTTCTGTAAGCACTTATATTTCCAGAGTCCTTTTTTTTTTGGCTATTTCTCCCAGATCTCCCCATTGATATTAACCCTTCATGGTTTCCCATATATATATGTGCATTTTGTTTTGTCTTTTTCTAGGCTACCATCTTGTGGAGTCTGGAGGACAGATAAAAATTTCACAAATGTAGTTAAGTGAAATACTACAATTGAATTACTTTTCTTTATAAAATTTAGTTTGCTTTTCAAATATACTGATTACTTTATTCTCTAGGCTTACTAGATTTGGGCATAATTGTTTTACTTGGATCTTTTTCAAAAATTGAGTCCAGAGGAAAAATAAGTTGGCTGCCCAGCAGGCTGCATAGGCAAAATGGTCCATATAACAGTAAATACACATATTCGTGTTAGACTTTTTTCCAGTATGGACTTTTTCTGATATTTAAGGAGGACTTTTTACCTTGCGTCTTGGCACGAGCATTCTGGCAATGGAAACTTGCAAAATTTAATTAACTTTCAGAGAAAATTCTTTGAGACTTTATATCTTTTTTTTTTTTAGTTGGAATCTCACTCTGTCACCCAGGCTGGAGTGCAGAGGCACACTCATGGTCACCCCAGTGTCAACCTGCTGGGCTCCAGCAATCCTTCCACCTCAGCCTTCCAAGCAGCCAGAACTACAAGCTTGGGCTACCAGCCCCGGCTAATTTTTGATTTATTGTAGAGATGAGGTCTTGCCGAGTTGCCTGGGCTGGACTTGAACCCTCAGGCTCAGGCAATCCACTCGCCTTGGCCTCTCAAAAGTGCTGGGATTACAGGAGGCTTTATATTTTTAATTTAAAATTCCACTGACACCAAATTGTCTCAGCCTTTCAAGGTACTTACCATCCCCAGCCTTTGAAGCCTTTTCACAGCACTGACCTTGATTCCTTTATATGTTTTCTCTGCTGCCCTTAAGGTTGCCCACTCTAAGTCATGGGATTGTGACACTAGAAGTAACTTATCCCTCACCTCGTCTCTTCTGCTGCCTTTTCTTTTTTAGAGGTTTTACATTAAGTGATTTCAGTGGTGCAGCGCTTCCACTTTAGGCATATCCATTCATAGCACTGATGCCTCTGCGCTGTGTGGGATCCAGCGCAGAGGAGTGGCTAACCTCTGTATTATTACTTTGTTCATATTCAAAACACCTCTAAAAACCAAATAAGTGGCTCAGTACTAAAGTCAGTACTTTGACTATCTTGCAGCGAGGACACTTGAACACTAGAGAGAATGAATGCCATGTTCATGGCCAAAATAGGAATTCCTATCTCAGAATAAACACTAACTGAGGCTTGGGTCTTCTTTCTCAGATGTAATAAGAATTGCTTTCTTGTCTTTTTCTAGGCTTTATTATTCCTCATAGTTCATTGTGCTTATGACTTTATTAAAAATGAGTTCTATCATTTTTTAATGTTTCTCTGTGTCCATTCTCGAAGTGTAAATATTGTTGGAACACAGACTTGAGTTGTCTCATCTTTTGTGCCATAGTTATTTCTGTAAAAGAACACTTGACTTAACATTTTTTTTTTCTGCAGCATTTCATAGTGTATTTAAAAATTAAATACAGGGCATAGTGACTTACACCTATAATCCCAACACTTTGAGAGGCTAAGGTGAAAGGATTGCCAGAGCCCAAGAGTTCAAGACCAGTCGGGATAGCATAATGAGATCTCATCTCTACAATAAATAAAAAAATTAGCAGGGCATGGTGGTGCATGCCTGTAGTTTCAGCTACTTGGGGGCTGAGGCAGAAGGATTGCCTGAACCCAGGAGGTAGAGGCTGCTGTGAGCTGTGATCATGGCACCGCACTCCAGCCTGGGCATCAGAGTGAGACCCCCAACTCAAAAAAACAAAATTTAAGTTTACAAATTGGTAGTTAATAAATTAAGATACTGAGGGTTTATTCTTTAATAAAGTTACATCATTTTTTTTTTTTAAGACTTGGTTTTCTTGGAGAATTAAAAAATTATATAACCTCTCTGTGTGTGTGTGTGTGTGTGTAAAATGAACAGGTCTGAAGAAGGAAAATAATATTTAGTGAGCACCTGCTATAGAATGAAAAAGTACAGTGGGGTTGATAAGCATACAGACTTTGAAGTCATATGGACTTAGGTTCAAGTAATGTCTCTGATACTAGTCGTATTATCTTAAGTAAGTCTTAAGACTATTTTAACTATTTTAACCCTCAGTTTTCTCATCTGTAAAATAAGTATAATGTTATCTACTTTATGGTGTTGATATACGGATAATCCAGATGAGTCACATAAAATACTTATCATAGTGCCTGATATGGACTAATTGCTCAAAAAGTTGTTTGCTATTGCTACAATTGTTATTATATTTTTATCTTTATTATCTTATTTAGTCCCAGTAAAGGCATTAGTGTCAGTTTCTCAGATGAGTAAACCAAAGTTGCTGGAGGTTTAGTTACTTGGTAGAGAACCATATTTGTCTAACTCCAAAGCCTGTCCTCTTTCATTGTATTGTGTCACTTCACCCTTTCTGAATGGTGCTTATGTGTAATCATTTATATGATCCTCTCAAACTGTCTACTTTATGTAGGGGAGGTGTCATTGTCTTCATTTTCCAGGTGAAGCAGTAGGTATCAGGAGTGTCTTGCCCAAGGCCGTTAACCTTTTTTCCTTCTCAATGAGCATTGCTTCTCTATTTAATAAAAAAATCAATATAGACATGAGAACTTAATGCAAAATATGACCCTGAACCAGGATTGATCTATCTCTCTATAAATCTACCTATTTATAGCTGGAAAGGACATCAGTGAGATAATTTGTGAAATTTGGATAAAGGCTCTAGATAAGATAATAGCACTATGTTCGTTTTCTGATTTTGATAATCATACTGTGGTTACATAAGAGATGTCCTTGTTTTGGGGAAATTTAGGGATAAAGGGACATTATGTCTACAATTTATTTCAAATGGTTCAGAAAAAAATATGTATACACATATAGGGAGAGAATGACAACAGAAACTTGGTTAAATGTTTTATCATTTGTGGATTCTAGGTGAAAGCCATAAGGGAATACTTTGTACTATTTTTGAAACTTTTCTATAAGTCTAAGATTACTTCAAAAGGAAAAGTTAAAAAGTAATATAAACTTGTTAGGGAAAAAATGGAAGTATTATGACAATGTATAAGAGTCATATAAAAGTCCTTAGTAGTCCCACCCCAGGGTAATTGGTGTTATGTAATTTATAAATCTTGTTTTTTCTTTTTTCTATATAAACAAACGTGTGTATTTCTTTCTTGACACAAATAGGATTTTGTTTTACATGTTTCCTTCTTTATGTCGAGCTTCATCTTACTCCTTTTAGCAGCAACACAGGGTCCTATGTAGAACTCCCACTGGTTTCTGCAGTCTCCCAACTTGTCTTTCTGTGCTTTTCCAGCAGTGCCCTGCAGCCTGTCTTCTGGCTTCTTTCATATAAAATGGCAGTAACTGCCCTGCCTACTTCACAATTGTGAGGATAAAATAAGATAATTAATATGAAAACATTTGGAAAGTTGCAAGTGTGATAGAAATGTAAGGTATGATTAAGTAGATTATTACTATCAATAATGTGAAGCATAATATTTTATTCACTTATAAAATGAAGTCCTAATGTTTATATAATGTTGACATTTGTTTTAGGGCCTGTAAGTTATTTTCTTTCACCTTTTTTGCTTCTTCTTCCCTCCCTATTCCAAACCTCATAGATTCCACACTGTTAAAAGTGTTTTTGAAACAAAAATTCTCAGATGCCGAATTCTTCACTTGAATAAGTTTATAATACTTGTCCTTGATATCTTTGTGGTCTATATAGTTCTTTACAGAAAAATGCTATAGTGCAAAATTCTTAAAAGACTTTTTAGTGATTTCCATTCTAGGTAACTTTTTTTTCTTTTAAATTGGGCCTGTTTCAAACTGTTAGATTTGTCATTGCAGTGACTATGTATGCATATATGAGTGAGTCTTTGTGTTTGTGCACGTGTATGTGTGTAATTGGCTCTAGAAAGTTTCCTTTTACAGTCAGAGGAGGCCTAGAATAGAAAAGAGAAATACGAAACAGCTTGGGTCTTCATAGTGGCTCCCCTTTTTGGATTGTACACAAGAATATGCTTGCAGAACACAGCCATAGTCCTAGTCTCTTTTCTCTTGAGACTCACACACCACTTTTCCCAACTCTTGTCTCAAGACTTCTTTATACTCTTAGAAATGATTGAGAACCTCAAGGAGCTTTGATTAATATGGGTAATATCTATCAGTACTTACTGTATTTGAAGTTAAAATGGAGAAAAATTTAGACCTTTATTAGTTCATTCAAAAGTAACAATAACAAACACATGAGAAGACTGGTGTGGTTTTACATTTTTGCGTATCTTTTTAATGTCTGGCTTAGTGGAAGACACATTGAGAACCTCTGCTGTAGTCAGAGCCCGTGGCAGGTATACCAAGTGGAGTGCTAGTCTGGCATCCGAGCAAGGCTGGTTAGATGTTTTTTTTCCAAATGGAGAGCATTCAGAACAGATTGGGAGCAGGTGCATGGCAATCCTTCCAGCAGACGCTGTGTTCGTTGTCGTTGTCGATGCTGCTTTGTTCAGACACCTTTCCCAGTCACCTGTGCGTCATTTCGCCCTCTATCTTTACTATATGTGCTTTGGTAAAAGCCCTGCTAACTAAACATTCTTCTGCATCACAGATCACTCATTCAACACATATTTTCTGGAAAAAAAGAAATTGTTAAGCTCCTGCAGTGTGCAAATTGCTGTGCTGGGGACTGAGGAGATAAAGCAGGGAACACGCTCTCGTTCTTGAGGACTTTACATCTAAAAAGCTAATTATACAACATTTTATTTTATTATAATTGTGATTAAGTGTTCTCATAGGACAGGATGCTATGGTATGATGGGGTCCTACCTAGTCTCTGCTTTGTGATGTTTATGTTGTGTGTGGAAGGATGAGTAGCAGTGTCAGTGCTTCCTTTTGTTTCAGTTGTACTTAGGCAGGGTTCTTGTCCGTGACTCAGAAGGAAATGTAGAAAAGTGGAAGAACTAACCCTGAACAGCTTAAATGTTCCCAGTCAAGGGGAGGACAGGCAACAGTTTGGAGATGAGCGCTGATTTTCTGGTTAGAGCTTTGTCTTCTTTCTGAGACATCCTAGAATTCAGTGGAAGTTTATGACAATAAGAAGCTTATACTACAGAGCAGTGCTTCTCAAATTTGACTATATGCACACATGGCCTAGGGATCTGGGTAAAGTGTAGGCTTAAATTAAATAGGGTGGGCCCTGTAATTCTGCTTTTCTAAAAAGCTCAAATATGATGCTGATGCTGCTAGTCCATAGGCGAATATATTGGTTATCAAGACTGTAATTACCAATGGCCAATGTGAGACTTCAGCAGAGGTACAGGCTAGATAAGGGACTGGACGAATCTTCTAGAGGTGATGTACAGCAGGGAGAGATATTGGATAACCAAAGATAAAGCAGTTTGGGGTAGAAAGCATCATACCACATACTGAATGTCAATGGCAATTCACAGTTTTGCCGTTACCAAGAGGACAGGAAAGCTAGGATTGAGATAGATGGCTACTAGCGCAGCCAGGGGAATATTCCATAGACTCATTTCTGTGGCGAGGACCAAGTGAACTAAATGGCCATTAGTCTGCCTAGGGAAAAGGTCAGGTACTGAGGATTGATGGCCAACCTGTGGTAATTATGTGGGGTCCAGAAAATGATCATAGTGAAAAGCAGCTAGAGATACTGGAGAGAAAGTGCACTTTATTTGGAAAAAGAAGAATGTTCAATACTACATCTCATTAATCATAGATGATTAATCTATAGACGGAGAGTATTGCTAAATGGATTCAGGTTTTTAAAGAAAAGGTTTTAAATGGCAAGGGTAGGAATAGAATGGGGGGGAAACCTTATAGTTAATATCCACTTTGAAATAATCATCACTGTTAAGCCTAATAATTGCATATGCCTTTTCTTTATTTCCTTGGTCCCCAGAATAGAGGTTTTTAATTCCATCAAAAGATATTATTGATCTGCCCTTGTTTCAATATGTTATTTTGGAAAATATCTTTTTGTTGCAGCTATGCTTTAAAAATTTGTTCAAGAGCCGGGCTCGGTGGCTCAGCCTGTAATCCCGCCCCTTTGGGAGGCTGAGGTGAGTGGATTGCCTGAGCCCGTGGGTTCGAGACCCGCCTGGGCAGGCGAGACCTCATCTCTACAATAAATCAAAAAATTAGCCGGGCGTGGTAGCGCACGCCTGTAGTTTCGGCTACTCGGAAGGCTGAGGCGGAAGGATCGCCGGAGCCCAGCAGCTCGAGGTTGCGGTGGCCGGGAGCGGCCACTGCACTCCAGTCTGGGCGACTGAGTGAGACTCCAACTCAAAAAAAAACAAAACAAAACAAAAAAAACAACAACAACAAAAAAAGAAAGTATTCTAGGCAATCGAGAAAGACAGAACTCTTCCCAAATCATTTTATGAAGCTAATATAACATCGATACCCACACTGGGCAAAGATCCAACAAAGAAAGAGAAACTACAGGCCAATATCCCTGATGAACATATGTGCAAAAATTCTCAACAAGATTCTAGTAAATCAGATCCAATGACACATCTTAAAAATCATCCACCGTGATCAAGTAGGCTTCATACCCAGGATGCAGGCCTGGTTTAACATCTGCAAGACCATAAGTGTAATTAAATAATCAACAGATGTAAAACCAAGAAGCACATGACTGGATCATAAGATGCAAAAAAAGCTTTCAGTAAAATCCGGCATTCCAGCATTCTTGATGAAAACCGTTGAACACCTAGCATAGAGGATACAGACCTCAAAATAGAAATAGTATGAGCCATCTGTGATAAGCCCACAGCCAACATATTGCTAAACAGACAGAAATTGGAACCATTTCCCCTGAAAACCAGAATAAGACAAGGCTGTCCACTCTCACCCCTCCTGTTCAACATACTGTTGGAAGTCCTAGCTAGAGCAATCAGACAAAAGAAGGAAATCAGGGGTATTCAAATTGGAAAAGAAGTCAAGTTATCCCTCCTTGCTGAATGTATGGTCCTATACTTTGAAACTCCAAGAGAATCTGTCAAAAATCTTGCACTGATAAAGGGCTTTGGCAAAGTCTAATGGTGCAAAATAAATGTGCAAAAGACAGTCATATTCTTATACACCAACAACAAAGAGACGGAGAACCAAATAAAAAGCACAATCCCCTTCACAATAGCCACACGCACAAAAATGAAATACTTCAGCATCTTCCTAACCTGGCGAAAAGGGAACACTTCTACACTGTTGGTGGGAATGTAAACTAGTGCAACCTCTGTGGAAAGCAGTGTGGCGTTTCCTAAAAGCTCTAAACACCAACCTCCCATATGACCCCGTGATCCCCCTACTGGGAATATACCCTGAA
>CAUYQG010144717.1:0-32557 GCA_963574415.1 Tarsius wallacei | reverse complement strand
GGGCAACTTGGCAAGACCTCATCTCTACAACAAAAATAAAAAATTAGCCGGTGTGGTAGCGCACGCCTGTAGTTCTGGCTACTTGGAAGACTGAGGTGGAAGGACTGCCAGGGCCCAGCGGGTCGATGCTGGGGTGGCCATGTGTGTGCCACTGCACTCCAACCTGGGTGACAGAGTGAGACTCCATCTCAAAAAAAACAAAAACAAAAATCCTCATCCTTCAGTTGTTGGTGAGTAAACACAGCACTCCTGTATTTCTATTTTATTTTCTTGAATGTTTTGCTTTTTACTTTATCACACTGGCATAAGTAGAAGGACTTCGAATCCCAAATGCTCCTTATTGACTCTGTCGTTTTGGGCAGATCAGTTAAGCTTTCTAAATTCTAGGCATTTTCATCTGTAAAATGGACATAAATAGCACCCTCCTCACAGGATTCATGTGGGACTGGATGCATTCGTGTGTTTGCATGCCCTTAACACCGACTCACCAACTGCTTAATACATCTTGGTCAGAATTATGTCACCACATCCTTGGTTTCAACTCTCTGTCCTCAATTAAAGAAAGGATCCAATGCCTGGTTTTGGAAGGGCAGAAGAAGACAGACTTCATCCTCTAAAGCTTACACTCGCCGCGGATAAGATACCTATCCACAAAATCATGCTTCTCGAAAATTTCAGAGAGGAGTCCTTGCCAGAACTCTTCTGTGTGCCTGGTGCCTTGAAATATTTGGGGAGCGGTATGATTTCTGAGGCAGAATAATGCAGAAAAGAGGTGGCATCCAAAATAGCACTTTTTAAAAAAGTCAGAACAAGGGCATTTGCAGTATAGAAGCGGAATGTTAATTGAAATCGGACCCTGCCAACAGGAACTTTGGAAGGAGCCCAATCAGGATTAGACTAATTAAGACATCTTTAAAATTGAACAGGTTGGACTGTCTTAAGAACTGAACCAAATGAAAACTGTATGCTAAGGAATGCGACTCTGGAGGTTTGAAAAAGCAAAACAAACAAACATGAAAATAATTATGGTAAAGTCACAGGACAGTAGGAGAGATGGGTTTGGTGTCGGGCAGATATGTCATTCAAGCCACGTTGGAAGTAAGTCCTCTGGTGTTCTTCCATAGGTTACCTTGGGGGTTTTTCAGCGACTACCTTCCTCACACTCAAGCTGCTACTCAAAAGGTCAGAATATTTCAACAGCGGTCATGTCCATTTCTAATGTGTCGTGCAGTTTTTAGAAAATGGTTTAATACGCTTTCTATCTGGGCTTCACTTTCTTTGTTTCCCACCAAGCCAATCAAAAAGACTTTATTTTAATATGTTGCTAAATAAAGTAGTGGTTTTACAAAAAGCACAGATAAGATGCCTACTTTTTAAGATTGTGCAAAGCACCGAACTAACCTGACAGCCTATATTTAGTATAATAATTTATTTGCTCTTCTGGAAAGCTAACAGTTTACCGTAAAATTTTAGATACAAAAGGTGAGGTTATACCCGCTATACGATATAACCAATAGTGTTACTCAGTACATAGGAAGATTCCAGTCTTCCCGAAAAATATTTTGACAAGACCCAAACCAGCTAAAACTTAATTGTATTTGCTCCTTATTGGAACAGTAGTCTGTGTGCTGATTCCATCACAATAAATATTTCTGTGATTAGGAAACTTGTTATAGTCCAACAGCAAGTCTGCTCAAGCCTTAAATTATTTTTCATAATCTGTAAATAATGTTGACATTACTTTGGCATTACAATAAATATTAAGGCTATTTGGAAGGGAATTTGCTAGTTTAGATGCTTGCCTCACAAAACAAACTTATTTATATTATTGGCACATAGGATAGGAAAACATCACAGTCTTCTGTGTTTGGCAAAGCAGGCTGACATGTTTCACATTCTCATTACATTCGTTTTGGGGTTCAAAAGTCATATAATTAATATACTAATAAACTATTTTGTGGAGCTGTTTTTCAGAAGCACATTACCAAATGCTTTTCGAATACCATAATCACTGAAGCCTTATTCACCATAAGTAGCAATTGATAGTAAAACAGTCAACTGAATGGTTTAACTGTTTTTATTAACGACGAGTAATGCAAGCTTAGAACATGGAAGGGAATAAACAAGGGAGAAAATGGAAGTTTTTCAGAGTAATTTTTGCAAGCAAATGGGTTGTGATTTGTGGGGGAGATAGGGAAAATGGAATCTAGATGCTGTGGTTGCAGACAGGGGGTTTTATAACAGCTGTGGCGCAATTTTTCTGGACTAAATAAGAAGAGGAAGGAAAGAGGTCATAGAGAAAGGAATAAAAAGGCTCCCTTAGAAATGCAGTTTCTGCTGTGGAAAGAACTGTCCCCACTGTCTGTTGCACCGCGCTAAACAGGTCACATTCTCCACCTTTCTTTGGACCAAACCACTTGAGTTACGACAATGAAGTGTCCTGCACTTGTGAGAAAAAGGATTAAACCCTGGCTCTGCAGCTCGGGTTGGCATTCAACTTCTGGGTCCCCACCTTCTTTCAACACAAAGGTTTCCCAATCCTAAACCAGGGGGAGTGAGGACCAGTGGGAGTCCCAAACTTCTCCTGCACATTGATTCCTTGTGTACTTAATCCTGATTTGTACCTCCTGTCTTTATACTAAAATAAAGCAAATACATACAAATAGATAAATGAAACCCGGACATTGTCATGGTTGAGCACAAAAGCATCTCCTCATGGCTCAGATAACTTGAGTCCGGGTCTGAAACATCAACTACCAAGCCACGTCAGCTCTGTGAGTGCAGGACATGGCTTGCTTGGTCCACGGCTGTCCTGTGTTCTGTACCCTGGGACGTGCCAGGTAACCAGCAGGTGCCCAATAAATGCTACTTGAGCACAGTGTAGGGCAGCCTTTGGGGGATATTGTCCTTACTTCACGTATAATGAGACCCAGTTCCAGAGAAGCTGGTGGCTTAACCAGGGAGTCACGGTAAGGTGACAGAGTGCTGGGCTCTGTCCCCAAGTCAAGCACTATTGCCCAACCTTCTCTGCCGCTGCCCCCATGCGAGACCTCACTCGTGTTTCCAGCTCCCAAGAGCACTGATGGGGACGGGCCTCATGGTGCAAACACCCAGAATCCATCCACCCCATATCGGGCTGTCTGAAGTCCTACAGAGAGTCAGCTCACTCGCGATGCCTTGAACTTCACTGTCAGGAGTGGCCTGAGGTCAGACGGAATGATGTGCTGTCACGACCGGGGATGAAGGCGCTTGAGTGCTGAGTACCCGGCCAGGCAAGGTGTCTGGGAGCTCCGTGGCCTTCAGCGGGTGCTGTCCAAGCACCTGACTCCTGTACCCCCTTGGTCCTTAGGAGCCTTGCAGAGTCCTGGACTTGCACCCAGGACCAAGAATGAGGGAGGGGAAGGGTTGAAAAATACAGATGTGACGTCTGTGCTGGGAATCAGGAGAAAGAAAGTAACGGGAGTCTGTGCTGGGAATCAGGAGAAAGAAAGTAACGGGAACAGTCAGGGTTCGATGCCAGGGTGTCCCAAGTGGGAAGAGCCCACAGACAACGTGGGATTCTAAAAGAGGCCATGGGCAAGATTCGGAAAGTCTTGCTCAGCTCTCTGCCTTTTACTGCAAGATGACTCCTCAATGCTTGTCGTTTTAAATAATGTTTTTGCTGTTGTTGGAAACAAGCGAAAGCTTATTGCAGAATATTAGGCAAAAAATACAGGGGAGTATATAGATAAAAATTAAAATGAACTTTAAACTCACGGCCTAGAGATAATGAAACATTCTGATGTGTTCTTTCTAAGTATTTTTTTCTGCTGTGTTCATATGTAGCATAAATATTACAAATATATATTTGGCTTTTTATCCTGGTCTTTGCATTTAGTCTTATTAAGTCATGAGCAACTCCTGTTCTCGATGCATATTCATGATTTTAAGACACAGGGTGAGAGAGCCCTGGGTCAGGTGTGTCCTCATTTAGTAAGCCATCCCTCCAGATATAGTTGGCAGGCTGGGCTCGGTGGCTTAACCTGTAATCCCGCGCTTTGGGAGGCCGAGGTGAGTGGATTGCCTGAGCCTACGGGTTTGAGACCCACCTGGGCAACTTGGCGAGACCTCATCTCTACAATAAATCAAAAAATTACCTGGGCGTGGTAGCGCTCCTGTAGTTTCAGCTACTGGGAAGGCTGAGGCGGAAGGATCGCCGGAGCCCAGCAGGTTGAGGCTGCGGTGGCCGGGAGCGGCGACTGCACTCCAGTCTGGGTGACAGAGTGAGACTCCAACTCAAAAAATAAAAATGAAAATTAAAAAATAAAAAATAAAAAAATAGATATAGTTGGCTTTTCATTGTCTTATCATTATAAGAGTGTTGAGGTAAACATTCTTTGTTGGATCCACGAATCCTAGACCACATCTCTGATTATTTTTGGCACGTGAGTTCCTAAAAGTAGAGCTCGTTGGTCGAAAGGTGTGAATATTTCATATTTCAAAACTCTCGATACTGTTATCAAAGGGCTTCGAGCCTATTTCCCTCTCTCTCTTTCTGACAAGGCTATTTTGGGACTCGAATGAAATCCCACTTATGGGAATGCTCCCTAACATGTATACCTCCAGGACAGGCAGACTTTGAACAAGCTTACTTTATCGTTATTTCCGTGAACCTTGAATAAGGCCCACTAGCTAATGAAAATCTGGAAAACTTTTTTCCCCCTTTCTTAAGAAGAGCCATGCCATGCTGGAAACTGTGGCACGAGACACAATTTAGAAAGGATTTTCATCTGCTTTGGGAAATAAAATCTAAACACGTATTTTAGAAACTGCTGTAAATTTCTCTAAGCTACAATGTTTTCCTTGGAAGTCTAGGACATATGGTTAGTCTTCCAGTGTTACTAGTAACAAAGTCCTGAAAATATTAACTATTTCATTCTTCTGAGGATAGTGTAAAATTATCCTTTATTTTCTTTTTTGCCTCCCACACTTTGGTTTGAACAAAAAAACGAGACATTCCTATTATAAGTAATTACAGCCCTTCTGTTACAGTCTTTGAGCGCCATAAAATTAGCTATTGTACTAAATAATTAGCACATGCCATTCAGAATATCCTAAAAATTATACGCAACATCAAGCAGGAACTATACACTGACACTTGGCCACGTTCTCTAGAAAACTGCTCAATGAAAATTAGGTATTGGCAACAGGTGCCTTGAAAACAATTTATTAATCGCTAAAAAAAAATGAAGCATTTGAATGACGGCATGTAAAAGCATTTGAAAAGTTTGGAATTGTCTGAACTCTGACTTCTTAAACACAGTCTTGCCTGTTGGCACGCTAATTGTATCCTTGAAGATAATTCCAGCACTGACTTTCCCAGCAGATGATTTAAGCTTGTGCAAAACCAGTGGAGTCTCCTTCATGCCAGAGAAGATGAGCACGTGAGCACCAGGACCGCTGAAAGGCTGCTGACATACTACAGCCTGGAACTCCTGGACTCAAATGACCCTCCTGCCTCACCCTCTGGAGTATCTGTGCAGAGTGACTGCCACCAGCAATGCGTCAATATCATACCACGCTCCTTCAATCCCTGAGAATTACATTTATATCCATTTGTTTAATGCTTACCCACTCGTGGCTGTTTTCAAAGGTTTAGTGACTGCAGTTGGATAAGGACCTTCATGACGTTAACAATTTGAGATAGAGAGTCCAATTTGTATTCTTTCATAAAGTAACAATTATTTCCGCATTCTTTAATGGGGAAGACCGTGGCTTACGGAGACCATGTATTTTGGAAGTCTCATATTGATTTTCACATCATAATTTTAACTGGGATAATTTAGCTCAGATAGGTAAGAAGCTGATTTCTAGAATGTCTATTTAAAGGCAAATTAGTTTCATTTTAGTGTGCTTGTAGAAATGGATACTAAACTGACATTCAAGCTTAGTAGAAGTTTGATAAGAACTATAGTTATATGTTTAAAATTGACATAAAAACTCAGAAGATGGAGAATAAAAGAATAATAATATTAACTCTGGCTCCCTCCCCCAACAAAATAGCTGATAAGATATATCAATATCAGGTAAAATAGACTTATTGGAGTTAAAAGATAGCTACTTAGTTACTTCAGGGCTGGGCATGGTGGTGCAGTGGTGCACCCCTGTGGTCCCAGATACTCCAGAGGCTGAGGCAGGAGGATCACTTGAGTCCAGGAGTTCCAGGCTGTAGTATGTTGTTATCAGCCTGGGCAACATCGTGAAACCCCATCTCTAAAGAGAGAGAGAGAAAAAAAAATAATTGCTACTCGATTCAAGGAAAAGTTTCTTAAAAGATAATGCAATTACTTTATATATAGTGTCTTTAGATAAAAACATAACATCTATCTAATACCAAAGACTTAAAATAGAATATGAAAACCTTGTAGTATCACAAGAAAAAATGGACACATTTCTAGAACCTCCTCTCAATGATTGATTGAAGAAGACCTTGATACTGCTTTGCAGCCACATTGAAGAATACAGGTTATTTTGAAACTTGCATGAACTGTTTTGAAAATTAATCATGGGAATATCACAGATTCTCACATTTGGTTGCATGTTGAAATCACCTGGAGTGTTTTTAAAAGCACATAATGTCAGGCGTTCTGATTTGGTTGGAAGGGGGTGTGACCCGGGCACCCGGAATTTTAAAATTGACAACATGGTTCTGACGTGCGTGTTGGACCGTGGGCCACTGTGGTGCCCAAAGCAGCCTTGACACATTTCAAAGGGCTGTGTCATGCAGGTCACCAGGGTGGATCACACTGCAGTTCATTTAGAATCAATACAAAGTCCAACTAGGAAAAGGCATATGTTTAAAAATTTAAAAGTACACTTCTAAACAATTTATGGGACGGAAAATAAACACAAAGAAAGCGAAGGTTATTCAGAACTATTTGATGGCAAATGTACATACATCATGGTATAGAGAATGAAACTGAAGAATTAGAGAGAGATCTGCTTGGATTAGAAAAAAAAAACAACATTGATGAGAAATTTATATAAGAAAATAGAAACTAGCAGATTAAACCCAAATAAACTAGTAGGAAGAAAACAAGTAAGTGTATAAATTAATGAGACAGGAAACATATAATAAGACCAATAAAGTCAATAGTTGATTCTCTGAGAACATTAATGAAATTGACAAAATTCTTTCAAAGTTAATCAAGAAAAATAGAAAAAGCAGGCACAAATAAATGATTTTAGAAATAAAAAGATGACAAAGACATTAAATTGATGAGGATATTATGAATAAAACATGCATGCCAATAATTCTGAAGTCCTCAATTAAATGAATAAAATATCAGGAAAAATATATCTTATCATAACTGACTTATGAGGAAATGGTTCTAAAACCATTAAGGAAATTGAATCAGTGGTTAAAAATCTTTTCACAAAGAAATCAGGAAAATACAACCAGATGATTTGAATAGGGCGTCCTACCAAGGATTCAAAAAACCAATAGTTCTTTCTGGTACAAACTTTTAAAACAGAGAATGAAAAAGAAGGAACAATCCCCAACTCATTTTGTAAAACTATTCTCATCTTGATATCAAAACTAAAGCTATAAAAAAGGGGGAAAAAAACCCCTGCAGTTCAGACTTAGTCTTGTGGAGATAGATACAAAAATGTCGAATAAACTATTAGCAAAATAGACCCCCCAAAACCTATAAAACACTTAGGACGTCATGACAAATTGGGTTTAACTAGGAAAGCAACATTGTTCTCCCACTGGAAAAATCTATCAATGAAATTTATTTCATTAATCAAATAAGGGAAAAGACTTGGAGTAATCTCAATAGATACATATCACATGTTGAATACAATTATATATCTATTCAAAAAATAGAAGAAATATTGCTACCAAATTTGGTCATGAGCAATTTTCTTAATGTGACAGAGGACGTCTAAAAAATCCTGCAGCAAATGTCACGCTTAATGGTTAGATGTTGAAAATGGTTTCTTTAAATCTGGAACAAAGAGGGGAGGGTGACCAGTCTTCACGTGGCCAACATTGTACTGAAGGTGTTATCCATAAGAAGGAAAAGAAATGAAAGCATACAAACTGTCAGTGTGGAAATAGCATTGTTACGACTTGAAGATGACATGACAGTCTACGTGGAAAACCTCAAACAATCCACAGATAAATCATAGGAATCAATTAGAGGTTAATAGGATTGATAGAATCAAACCCTATATGCAAATGTCAGATACATTTCCTCAAATAAGTAAATGCTCTTAGGAATTGTAAAGCACATTTAGCCAACAATTTCTAAAGTTTCAAGGAACCAACTTGACGAAATATGGGTAAGTTTTTTACGGAGGAAATTATAAAACTTTATTGAAATAAATTAAAATTGACTAAATGCAGACATATTCTTGGAGACTGTCTTAGTTTTTTGTGCTGCTATAACAACAACAACAAAAAACATAACTGGGTAATTTTTAAGCTATAGAAATGTATTGCTCACAGTTCTGGAGCCTGGGAAGTTCAAATCTAAACCATTGACAAATCTGGTATCTGGCAAGAACCGGTTTTCTAGTTCAGAAAAGGCACCTCTTGGCTGTCCCCTCACATCCTGGAAGGGCAAGGGGTCTCCGAGGGACCTCTTTTATAAGGGCACGAGTCCCTTTATGAGGGTTCTGCCTTCATGACCCAATAAGCTCTCAAGCCTCCTCTCTTAATTCTATCACCTGGGGTTAGCATTTCGACATTTGAATTTGGGGGAGCCACAAATAACCAGCCGATAGCAGTGAGAAAGACTCAATATTGTAGACGTAAATTTCCAGGTTGATGCGTAGATTTAATGAGTTTCCGATCTAAATGCTGAGAACTATTTTTTTTTAAGATAAGAATAAACTCATCCTAAAAAGCATGTGGAAGTAGAAAGGGCAGGGAGAATCAACATACTTCTGAAAAAGGAAACAAAACAGAGAAACTTGATTTACAGACAAAAATCCTGTACGTCATTTTTAAAAACAACAAGCCGGGCTCGGTGGCTCAGCCTGTAATCCCGCGCTTTGGGAGGCTGAGGTGAGTGGATTGCCTGAGCCCGTGAGTTCGAGACCCACCTGGGCAAGTGAGACCTCATCTCTACAATAAATAAAAAAATTAGCCGGGCGTGGTGGCGCACGCCTGTAGTTCCAGCTCCTTGGAAGGCTGAGGCGGAAGGGTCGCCGGAGCCCAGCAGGTCGAGGCTGTGGTGGCTGGGAGCGGCCACTGCATTCCAGTCTGGGTGACAGAGTGAGACTCCAACTCCAAAACAACAACAACAACAACAACAGGATACTGGTGCCAGGATGGACAAATAGGCCAGTGGAATCAGAAGAGGGGCCAGGAGTCTCCACATGTATATGTAACCTGGATTTATGGGAGGGCAGATGTTGAGAGTCAGTGCAGTGCATAGCGAGTTGAGTCATTTGGGGCAACTGGGCATCACTCCGAAAGAATACAGCTCTCCACTGCATTCCACATAATAAACTTCATTCCAGGAGGATTTCAGACACACGTGGCCAAAGAATGCAATTCACAGAAGGAGAAAATCCTCGGGACCCGTGGGGAGGTTTTCTGAAACAAGACACAAAACATAAGACAACACATGAAAAACGCGAGACACACTTGCAGGGTAACACTGATACACTCGGACATATTAACATGACAAATATCTTTCATGGAACAACGGGGCCTTCAGTCCTGCTGGTGTACTGTATGAGACATTTGGGAAACAGCTCGGTCTTTCTGGCGAAGCTGAATATTTGCACACCTCACGGCCCAGCGATTTCTGTTCCTGCTACTTACGAGCTCAACCTGCTCTGTCCGATGGAACGTTCTGGGACGACTGCCACGTCCTCGCTCTGGGCGGCCTGACACGGTAGCCACCAGCACGCTGCACACATGGCTGGGGAACACTCAAAAGGTGACGAGTATCACCGAAGAAGTGACTCATACTTTTCATTCCATTTTCATTAATCTAAAGTTAAATCACCCCAACCGTGAATCGTGCCTCTGGAAAGTGACACTTCCTAACACGTTTCACATCCTTTCACTGTCGACGGTGGGAAGATGTATTTGGGAAGATGCCATGATAGACTTCCTGGAAAATGCACCAAGAGATGGGCGCAAACATGCTCACCAACTATGGACCGGATAAGTAAGGGAGGCACGTCCGTGCTGTGAAATGCTGGTCCCATAGATGTCAAGTGTTTGAAAAGGTGACATCAACAGCCTCGTGTTTGGGAATACAAATCCAGCCGGCAAAACAAAACAAAGCAAAGCAAAACAAAAACTTCCCAAGGGCATGGTGAACACAAAATTCAGAGTAGTGGGTACCTCTTTTAGGAAAAGGAGGAGGGTGAGTTCTTGGGTTGGGGTACTGAGGGTGCCAGTTATATTTTTGTTTGGGGAGGCAGTACTTAGTTATTTTATTGGTAGTAGCATTTAATGAAGCTGTACGCATACACTAGACACTCGTTAGTGTGTAGATGTCTTCGCTGAGAAGGAATAATCAGGAAGAATCATAGTTCAAACATGCTGATGAAATTTGGAAGGTGCCTGAAACTGCAACTATTTAAGTTTCTTAAGCGTCGTCGGCTCTCATTTCATAAGACAATTAAATAAGTATGTTCGCATGACTTAAAGGCAAACATCAGTCCAGGTGAAATCTTTTGCTCAATAAACATTCACTGAGCACCTTCTACGGCCGGCACTGTCCCAGATGGCAGGGGTGTTTGGTCAAGAATGTCCTTGCCCTCACTACCAAGGAGAAAATATCACAAATAAATAACTGCATACCATGTTGGATGTGAAGAGCGACACTGGGAGAGGGACCCGGGGCATATGGTTTTAGGTGGGGCTGGCCGGGGTGGGCTTTTCTGGAAGATTGAGAATGGAATAAAAGAGGGACGTCACGTGGATTCTTAGATGCAGAGGGGACTACAAGCGCAAGGACTCATGCCAGAAACACCTGCAGGGTGTTGGAGGGACCACGAGGTTCACTGGAACTGAAAGCAGGGCAAGGTCCCTGGAGTCCTAGGGGAGGTCTTGGCCATGGGAAGCCTTTGGAAGGTTTTGAACAGGGGGAAGCGCGACCCAACATGTATTTCCAACGTCTCTCTAGCTGCTGGGTGAAGAGTGGACATTTGGAACAGGCTAGAGGCGGGAGAGTCGTCAGAGGCTGCCCTGTGAGGGGTGGGAGCCTGGTGGGAATGGCCTCAAAGTGACAGAGAATGGAGTTACACTGGCTGTTTCATGCCATGTTGTGCTACGTCTAATTCTGCTTGTTGTGTACGGGCAAGGCTCCGCTGAGAGCCCCTAGTGAAAAGCAAAAAGAGATAAAGCCCTGCCCTGGCATCCTCTGGATTCATTGTAGATGCAGTCAGAGAGACCTTCCCCATGCAAATCTGAGCCTAGCCCACTCTGGTTTTAAACCCTTTACAGACTTACAATGCCTCTAGTGTGTGTACCAAGCTCACACAGCCGAGCATGGCCCATTGCCCCCTTCCTCCCAAGCCGCCACTGCTGCCTCCTCCACCTTCCCCTCATCCTCCCCCCTCCTCCTACCCACCCCCCGCCCTCTTCTCTGGTGGAGTCACCAGGTCTCCCAGTTGTCTGAACCCATCGCTAAAGCTTAGCCTTTATCTCTGAAGGGCAACTGGGACGTTTCTTTGGGAAATGAGGATACATTTCACCGCGGTTAATTATAGAATTAAAATGTTATCATTATATGCTCTTAGAATAGTGTCTGGCACGTAATAAGAACTTAGAAAAAATTTCGTTCTAATCAAGAGAGAGATTGCGGTGTGCTTACAAACTCACCCACGAGTTCCTAGTCAGCTGGCTGTCCATCTTCAACTTGGACTCCTGCAGGGATGGGAGGTCTTCTGAGGAAGACAGTCCAATTGACGGAAGAGCTTCCAGACATTGAACCGCGGCGGCCTCTCCATTGGTCTTATCTTCTGCTTCCAGTTGGTCCTCTGGGGACCTGCAGTGAGTGTCTCCTCTAAAGGAGACTGAATCTGAGATTTTCTTTGGCCCCGTGGGCTTTGTCATGGCTTCTCAATTTGGACTCACCCAGTGCGTCTTCACAACTTGAATTTGTCGGTATTCTTTTTAAATTGTAGATTTTCCACAATTGCCTGGATTTTAGCCTGTGAAATCCCTGGAGCCATGTAGCCTCTGCCCTGGGTAGGTGAGGGGTGCCTCTTCTAGAGATCGTTTTCATTATTCCTGGAAGCTTCCCCACCCCGACCTGGCAAGCACTTCTGTCTGAGAACCCCAATCCCCATTCTCCGCCAGACCTTCCTTCACTCACCGAAAGAAAGTTAGTACGTGTCCCCAAAGTTTCTCGTGACCTGTTCTTGCTTGCTTGCTACAGGGGCCGCAAATCCCTGATCCCTTTCTTTTTCATGGGTTTTTTCAGCTGATCATCTTGAGGAAGTTGGGATAACAGCAATGCTAACTGCAGAAAAGTAGCAGAGTTTCTGCAGTTTGACAAACTTCTTTGAGTTCCAGCGTTTGATCTTTACATTCCAAATTCTCCCGTGACAACGGGAAGCACACTTTGATTTCTGAGGGTGAAATTCCCTCCCTCCTTCCTTAACTCCCAGCCTCAGAGAGCAGGGCTGGCCTTGCTCTCATGTGACTGGCTGTGACACGGAGAGCAGTCTCTTGGGCTGGAAGAAAGTACCAGAAGGAAGTTCCAGAGGCATCTTTTTCCATGCAAGAGTCAGAGCCACTGTCTGGAGAGAGAACCAGCAGCCTCATCCATCATTCATCCTTATTTATCATTTATCATCATTAGGTACTTGCTGTGGCATCCATCGATTCGTGTGTTCGCTCTTGCCTGCTGTCTGAGGGGTGACTCTGGGCCTCCTCCTGGACACAGAGTTCCTGCCCTTGGGGCCCCAAAGTTGCCAGTTCTGGGCAGAGTCATGCCCTCAGCCTAAGGACAGTGGCCCTTCAGCGGGGTCACTAGGCTGGGAGGTCTCGTCTCCCTAAGTTCTCGGCTGCTTGGCCAGAAGTCTGCCGAGGAAGAGGTTGACCGGGTTGCGGATACACACAACTCCTGCCTTTATTGCAAGCAGACATGTTTCCAAAGGGGAGCTCTGTGTTGTTTCAGGACAAAGCATTCCAGTGCCCTGGGGATTGGGGGCGGGCGGTGGGGGAAGTAGGCAGCCAGGACATTCCTTGACTTTGGAATTACGCGGATGTCCCCAGGGTCAGGGACTTGTGACAAAACTCACAGGCTGCCCGGAATATCGCAGGTGAGCTGCGGAGGAATATGGTGTCAATCAAACCCCTGATGCCTCTGTAGTCTCCTCTCATCGCATCGGGAAAAGACTTTGCGGTGGTTTGGGTGGGTTTGTGATGAGACACTCAGCAATGTGATTTTCTTCGGCTACTCTTTCCGAGGAGCTTTTGGGACCAGAAATCCAAAAGATGCTTACAAGTTCATGTTGGGGATCAGTTATTTTATATTATTCTAGATCTTGCCAGCAGGGCATCTGTGTGGCTTGGTTGAAGCCTTTTAGACAGCGGCGAGACCCCGCTGGGTGTCAGAGGACTTTATTGATACTTTTAGAATTGATTGATTGATTGATTGAGTCAGGGTCTCACTCTGTCACCCAGGATGCAGCGCAGTGTGGCACCATCACGGCTTGCCGCAGCCTCGACCTCTTGGGCTCAGGCAATACTTCTGCCTCAGTCTTCTGACATAGCTGGGACTACCGGAGTGCACCACCACGCTGGGCTAATTTATGTAGAGAGGAGGTTTTGCTATGTTGCCCAGGCTGGTCTTGCACTCCTAAGCTCAAGCAATCCTCTCATCTCTCTCTGCCTCTCGGAGCTTCTGGGATTACAGGCGTGAGCCACAACGCGATTCTTTTGCATTCTGGTGTCAGAGTCTGTGCCTTGAGCCCGAACCTGGATCTGCGGCTGGGGAGACCAACAGGCAACCCGGCCTGTAGGACAAGTGCTGGGGAGTGGCGTCTGCGAATCCCCTCGCACAGCGAATTTTAGAAATAAACCGGTTTGCGGCGGCTCCTTCTGTGGTCACGCTGTCACAGCTGCGGGCCGAGCTGTGTAGCGCTCGGAACATAGGAGTTGTCAGAAGTAAAAACATCTTCTAGTTCTGCTGAAGTTAATAAGTCAAGTTAAATCATCCACATATGTGGAAACAGAAGATTTTCAAAGCAGTGCCTTCATTATAAAAAATGTGTTAAAATTAGTAACTATTTTATATCTTGCCTTTTTTCCCCATCCAACCTAGTTTTTTTTTTTAACCTCCAAATATAGATTTCGCAATATTAAGGTAGAGAAGCACAGAGTCCCAAAACTGAGAGATGAGATCAGGGTTTAATTTCTTACCCTCGGGGTAGCGAGTGCCCTGGATAACTTTGTCAGCAGTGTCTCGGGGAACGTGGTCCACCTTCAGTGGTCTCTCTCTCTCCCCGCTGTCACCATTTCAGAAAAGCTTTTCTGATTCCCCGTCTCACATCCTGGGGGCTTTCCTGATTTTCCTTGCTTTAGCATGGACTCTTTGGGGGGCGCCTTTCTGGTATCTTCCCTGAGCTTGGGCTTTCGTGCTAGGAATGGAGCAGGTTGTCTATAAACACGCGTAGAAGGAATTAGTGAATCAAAACCTTCAGAGTATCATGCAGTGAACTCATTGAGCTTTGTCTCGACTGTAACGTAATTTCACGGAAACTGACAGGCTTTGAAATACGGGCTCAAAAGCCACACACGGAACCAGTGCTGCCCGGGGTGTGTTTGGTCTGTGTTGTGGTGAGTTGCTTTCTCCTTCTCTTGGGAAGAGCACCCCTGCTTCCTTTTGGAGAAGTGCCCCCCCAACCATGGCAGGGGATCTTGTTGAACCATTCCTAGTCCCTTGATCCATCCATGTTTGAAGATGTAACCCGAGCTGAGCCAATCAGATCTTCTCTCTGTGGGAACTTTGAACCTTAATCCCAGTGGGCCAGCATGGATTCCTCCAGATGAAAACAAGGTTGTGTATCACCTGCTGCCTGGATCCTCAGACCTGCCTGGGTTCCTTTCCTTTCCAAGTCTGCTCCTTCGACTGTGATAACCACCACAGATCCCAATACTTCCTGTGGGGAGGTGAGATACAGCCAGGGTCTCCTAGGTGTCTGTTATGAATCTTAACTCACAGGTCCAGCCAGTAGTATCACAAATACAGTTTTCTGTGATCCATATTAGGGATGAAAGTTTATAGGGTATATATTTGTGTTGACGCCCTCTCCTGTTCCCCCTTCAAAAGAAAAATTCTGCCTAGAAAAGTCTGTGTACTTACTGTGAATGCCAAACAAGGCACAGAGTGGCTTCAAGGATGGAGGCCTTGGGACTTCTGAAAACATTTTGGTCCTCACCTCTGTCCCCTTTTTAGAGTCGTAAGTAAGAGAGCGTCAGTTTTATAATCTCCCATGTTCAGATGAGACTCACATGATGGTCACACTTTCCTTACCACAGTCTATATCTCCACCTAAACCTTCACAAAATGATGTACAGATAACATTATCTGTCAAATGGGGACAATCTAGGACATTCTTTGCCATTCCTTATGGCGGCTTTTATCACTCTTACAATGTGTTCTATTGTTTTTAACATCTAAACTCTGTAAACAGTGGTTGAAACGTTCCCTTTTGCTCTGTTTTCCTTGAGACAAGATGGTGGACAGCTGGTCAACCTCCTCTTTGTACATTCTTTCTTGCTGGAAAGCTGCTCATATCTCTGCTGGTCTTCTTCCTTTTTTTGTAGAGGTTCTGTGCTCCCCAATGCTTTCATTCATGCTGCTGCACCCACTGGGCCTGGCCCTAGCCTCAATACTCCCACTCGAACCCCTTAGCTCGGCTCCATCTCCCGTTCCAACCTTCTGTCTCACGACCCTTTGGCTGCCTTTATCCTGGCTTGCCTGTCTGTGGGTGGCTCCCTCAGCAGGTCATTCATCCTCAGTGCCACTGCTTTGCCTTTGCTATACTATGCATTCACTTGGGATGTCCTTACGTGCTTCTCCCTTGGACGTCACTCTGGCGCCCAGGCTGGAGTGCAGTGGCATGATCACGGCTCATTGCAGGCTCGACCTCCTGGGCTCAGGCAATCCTTCCACCTCAGCCTCCCTAGAAGATAATTAAAAGGACATAACATGGATTGAATACGCCCAATGAACAGCCATTTTAACATTGCCTAAATCTCATGTTTTTCTAACAGTTAACTTACCCTTGAATCACTAACCAAGGACAGAACTGGTTTCTCAGAGGTAAATATTGATAATTATTTTACAACCCCCCTCCCCAGCTTGTTTTGTACTAATGAACTTTTCTATTTCAAGTATTTGTCTCCACTCATAAAACCCAAGTTAACCTATTCCGTCTTCTGTAACCTTCATGACACAGACAACTCACCACCGTGGCAGCAGTCATGTGATTAACCCACCTATCTGCCCACTGTCCATCACCTGACATCAGTACCTGCTCTTACCTGCCCCTTTGTGATTACGTGGAACAGACTACCACCCAATCACCTTAATGACCTGCCCCCATCAAAGGGAAGGTTTAAAAGAACTCAACCATGAGCAACCAGCCGCCATTGCCTTTCTAGACTCTGGTGTGGCCATGTGCTCTTTGAGCTATGACTGCCGCCATGTTTCCTGGCTTTGGCCCCCTCCCTTACCTTGGGGAGGTGAATCTCCTCTCTCTCTCTAATTTGCTTTTGAAATAAATTGTATTTTCTAATGTAACTTCTGTGCAATTCTTTTCTTCTTTCATGTGGCACCAGATTGCACACCAGACACCCACACCCCAGTGGGCCTGGCCTAACACTGAGTTTTTAGTCCAGCTAATTTTCTTCCTTCTTTCCTTTCTATAACATTGCACTATTTTTTAGCCCAACTGATTTTCTTTCTTTCTTTCTTTCTTTCTTTCTTTCTTTCTTTCTTTCTTTCTTTCTTTCTTTCTTTCTTTCTTCTTCCTTTCTTTCCTCTTTCTTTCAAGATGAGGTCTCATTGTGTTGTCCAGGCTGGTCTTAAACTCCTGGGCTCAAGTGATCTTCCTGGTTCAGCATCCCAAAGTGCTGGAATTAAAAGCAGGGACCACTGTTTCCAGCAACAATGCCTTATGGGTTCTTTTTCTGACATCTCATGACCCTATACCTGAACCCATGCATCTAGTAATATACATTATGTCCCTGAATGAAGAATAGGGCAGGGAAAAGAATACAATGGAAGAGTAGTCCAAAGGCAGCTGAACTGCATACACAGACTTTGTGCAAATTAGAGAAGGTGCTCTTTGAGGCAGACATCCTGGGGTGCCACGTTGACAAGCAGAGCCCCGGAGAGAATTCAGCCCTCTCAGCCAGGCATTCTTTTGCAGTGCACAACCTGACCAACTACAGTGGTCCCAAGTAAGTGGGATAGTTCAAATTTATGAGGCTATAAGTCCAATACTACATCTATTTCTGTGTAAACACTGGCTTTCATATATTTTGATTTTCATGGTAAGTTTGGAAAGCACAGAAACCGATAAAAAGGAAAAAAAACCATGATCCACCATCCTATCTTCAAGTATTACTTCCCGTTTGTTTTAGTAGATTTTTATCCTTACCTTTTAAATATGTTCATAATGCATTTTAGTAGCTATTATTTCATTTGGTGATCAAACACACACACACACACACACACACACACACACACACATGCACAGCGAGAGAGAGAGAGAGAGAGAGAGAGAGAGAAAACACAGCTAATGTAATCAGAACTAGTTATGCTTATGCCCACGTTAGAGAGTAGTAAGTAAGAATATGGCAAATGGAACATTGAAAGGGAACACGGAGTTTATTCTGGCAGTAGAGAAAACGGTGCTGAGAAGGTAAAACTTTCTTTAATGAAGGTGTCTCCACCCTGCCCCAGCTCCCAGGTTATAACCCCATTGTGTTGTGTGACTGTTTGGTCAGGCCTGCCGGGGTATGGGTGTCTAGTGTGAAAGCCATAGAAATGATGATAAGATCACCTTTTCTTGTTAAGAAGCTTGTGGATTGGAATTGTCAACAGATCTCTTGCAGGAAAAACCCCTCCCCTTGTCTCCTCCTATCTAGCCCATCACCATGGCAGCAATCATGTGACTGACCTATCCATCTGCCTGCTGTCCATCACCTGACATCAGTACCTGTGCTTACCTGCCCCTTCGTGATGACGAGGAGAAGACCACAACCCAATCACCTTAATGACCTGCCCCCATCAAAGGGAAGGATTAAAAGAACTCCACCACGAGTATCCAGTGGCCATTGCCTTGCTAAGCTATGATGTGGCCACGTGCTCTTTGATCTGTGGCCAGGCCATGTTTTCTTAAGCTTTGGCCTCCTCCCCACCCTTAGGAGATGAATCTCCTCTTTCTCCCTCTCTAATTTACTTTCTAAATAAAATATATTTTCTAACCTAACTTCTGCACAATTCTTTACATCTTTCTCGCAGCACTGAATCACACACCAGGCACCCACACTTGGGCGGGCCTGACCTAGCATTCTGGAGACCCTGCTGGGAATATGACCTAACAGTGACTAAGTGACTGGGTGACTGAGTCTTCTGCAAAGTCCACTCCCTGTGACCAGTCAGACAGGAAGATTAGAGTGCAGTTCCTGGTAACTTTGTTCATTTATTCACTGGATGAGATTAAGCTGAAGAATTCTTATAAAGTGCTGTGTCTGGATGGCATAACTATTAACACACATGAGCTAGTGTCCCTACCATGACTGTTTCTGAGTGTTTACTGGGTTCCCAAGCAATCACTTGGCAGCTTGGAATTCATTGTCCCACCTAATCCTCAAGGCCATCAAGTGAGGAGGTCAATGCCACGGTTTCTTCCCCATTTTCCAGATGGTCACACGAAGATTAGTGAGGCAAGATGAGAGTTGAAGGAAACAGCTATGAGTGGTCAAGTCACAGTGGCTTCTGTGGGGACGATGGGAGTCTAGGGGCAAAGCCTCCACCTCCTCTAAAGTGCTCGTTCTAGACTTGACTACCCAAAAGACATGGCTTCAAAGAAGTAAGACCAGAGGAAGCCAGCTTGCCACAGGCTGAGGGGTGCGTGAAAGAACCGAACATTGGCAACTCTTTCCAGAGGTCTGGGTGTGAAAAAGAAAAGAAAAATCACGGCATCATTGACGGGCATGGGGAGTCGTTTGTCCTATCAATGGCTTCCTCTGGTCTTATTTCTTTGAAGCCACCCCTTTTGGGCAGTCGAGTCCAGAACAAGCAATTCAGAGGAGGTAGCTGATGAGGTGGCAGTTTTGCCCCCAGTCTCCACTGCTACTTGACGACAGTGCCCTTTTCAGAACCTTTTGGAAGATGGTCTCCATCCAGGGCCAGAGCCCGCTAGGGATGGAGATGCCAGGTTCACCGGCCTGGACTCAGCCAGTCCCTGCAATGGAAAAGGAAACAGTAGGAGGCATTGTTGCAGGTGGAGTGGCCTGCAGCAACCTGAGAGTGGTGGGCTGGGATGCTGGCCCTGCCAGTTGGGGGAAAAGGGACTTGAGTAGGGATTCTTTGTTCCTTCGTTTTCTTTTAAGAGGGAACAGCAGTAGCGTTGATACTCGAAATGCAGTTCACTTGTTTTTTGTTTTGCTTTTTTTTTTTTTGAGGCGGCATCTCACTCTGTCGCCCAGGCTGGCATGCAGGGGTATGATCACGGCTCACTGGAGACTCAATCTCCTGGGCTCAGATGATCCTTCCGCTTCAGCCTCGTGAGTAGCTGGAACTATAGATGCATGCCAACACGCCCAGCGAATTTTTTGATTATTATTAATGTTTTTTGTAGAGATGAGGTTTTGCTATATTCTCCAGGCTGGTCTTGAACTCCTGGGCTCAAGAGATCCTCCCACCTTGGTCTCTCAAAGTGATGAGATGACAGGCATGAGCTACCGCTTCCGGCCCAGTTAAATATTTTTATCAGCACAGTAAACCAGAGTAGAATGCAGCCATGGTCAGTAAGCAGTGGGCTAAAAGGACCTCTTGGGGTCTTGTCCTGCTCATGGGACTTGATGGACATACAGGGCCCTGCCAAGCTGACCTATGCCAGTCTCATGTACAGAGCATTGACGTGCAGAACAGGGTGCCAGCTTATTAGCTTGAAGTTATGATTCTAATTATGCGGTGAAACTTATTTGTGCATTTCCTATAAAAGGTGTCCTGTCTTTGCCAGACATTCAATTACTGTCTACAGCTGGGGATTGACTTGGCTGGGAAATGCAGAAGTGAGTTTTGAAGGACTTTCTCATCTCACCATTGGTTGGGCTCCCAAAGAAAGGTTCAGTGGCTTCTTTCCAGCTCTTTCTCCCTTGAAAATGTTATGAATCCCAATGCAAAGGGTTCCTCTCAAGCAGCTCTTTCAAGATGACTTTGCATGTAAACAGCGTTGTGGAATTAGCAAGGTATTTTTACATACATGTGCTATAGATGGCCAGAACTGTGAAGCACACATACCATTCATTCACTCAATAAAACGGTTATGGAAAGCCTACACATTCCAGGACTTGCCCAAAGACCCCTCCGCTTATCTGTTGCTGCTTGATCATTCATTCATGTTGCTCATGAGTTTACAACCTGGGCAGAACTTGAAGAGATCTCCTCACTCCACAGTGTAGAGGCTTCAGCTGGAAAGAATAAAACAGCTTGGAGGTAGAGTCCTCTGGAGGTTTCTTCACTTACACGTCTGGTGCCAGGGCTGGGATGACTTGAAGCCTGGGCTCAGCTAGGATCATTGTTCTGAAAACCTACACTTTAAGGTTCTCAATGTAGCTTGGGCTTCCTAACAATCACATGTGTGAACTTGCCACTGTGTGCTTATGTTGGCAGCACTGTACAAACAACTCAGTGAGGTTTCATGACCTTGGTATATCAGTGTCTCATAGCTATGCTCATGTCAATGTGTGGCAGTGTCTTCCTGAGTGGCGTTCATTATTGTTGTTGCATGTTCTTGTGTGCTGTCATGAGAAAGTCAGAACTTGAATGAGAGCAACAAAAAACCATAAAATTTATTGTTAAGTTCGGCAAGAGTGAAAGTGACATCAGGAACATGTTAGTCCAAGTTTATGAGGATAATGCCATGAAGAAAATGGCGGTGTACAAATGGATTAAACATTTTTCTGAGGGGAGAGAAAGCATCACTGATGAAAAGAGGTCAGGACAGTCAGCAATGGGTAAAACTGATGAAAACATTGCAGACATTCATTGAATTGTGTGTCAAAATCATCAGCTGACTGTGAGAAGCATGGCAGACCAAATAAACATCTACAGAGAAACAGGAAAATCTTAACTGAAAATTTTGGCATGAGAAAGGTGTGTGCAAAAATGGTCCCGAAGAGCTCTTGCATCATGAAAATGCACCAGCTCACACAATGCTGTTTGTAAGAGAGTTTTTAGCCAGCAAACAGATAACTGTATTGGAACACCCTCCCTACTCACCTGATCTGGCCTCCAATGACTTTCATATTTACCTGAAGATAAAGAAAATATTGAAAGGAAGACATTTTGATGGCATCCAAGACATCAAGGATAATACGACAATAGCTCTGATGGTTATTTCAGGAGAAGAGCTCCAAAATTGCTTTGATGGGTGTTTAAGGCAGTATCATCAGTGCATAGCTTCCCAAGGGGGAGAACTTTGAAGGTGACCGTAAAGATATTCAGCAATGAGGTATGTAGCACTTTTTCCAGGATAAGTTCGCGAACTTAATTGTGAGACCTTGAGTCAGACTTCTTACATGGCAGTCCAGGGTTCAAGGAGTGAGCATTTCAGAGAACAAGGCAGAAGCTGAATGGGTTATTTGGGACACAGCCTCTAAAGTCACACAGTAATACTTCTACTGTCATAACCTCTATTGGTTGAAACAGCCATAAGCCCATCCAGACTCGAGTGGTGGAGACATAGACCCTCATCGCCAGAGAGCACTGACTGTGTGGTGTGTTTCAAAACCACTATATTCAGTGTCAGGATAAGACCCCAATCCCTTGACTCCAAATCTAGATTTATTAGAGCTAAGTTAGTAGATGTTAGGGGTGGGATGCTTGAGGATTTAGCCATGGTTAGATACTATTTCAAACTCCAGATCTTTTACTAATTGGGTGTGTGATTATTGGCAAGTTTTTTTGCCTCCCGGAGTCTCAGTTTCATCATCTCTAAGATGAAGAAACAATTTCAATCGTAGTCCATTATTCTGACAATTCAATTAAATGAGGCTTGTCCAAAACTAACAATGTTTGGCAAGAGTAAGTGCTTAATAAACAGGAACTATTAATAATGCAAGGACCTATTTAACAATAATCTGAGGGGATTTGAAAAACCCAGAATTTACTTATAAAAATGTGTATTTATTCTTATATGTTTAAACTTCAAAAGTCACCTCAACAGTACTCTCCATTTGATGCGTTATACCCATCAAGACGCTTTTTCCCCCGTTAGAAAAAGTTTTTGAACTCGTCAATGTTGACACATTTTAATACTTCTGCCGTTTTCTGTCTCACCTCTTCTATATCCCTTTGAGGACTTTTTCCACTGGGGTGACAACAACAACAAAAAAGTCGCTCAGGGCAAGGTTGGGTGAATTGGGAGAGTGGGGTACGGGGGTCATGCTGTTTTTGGTCAAAAACTGCTGAACACTCAGTGCGGTGTGGGCGGGTGCACTCGTAAATCACCCGTCATGAAATGGGCAAATGTCTTGAAAGAATCTTCAAAAAAAAAATATCTTAGTCTCTCACAGCAAAGCTAGCTGGTACACTGATGCTGATAGGTTTCTAGAACACTTACTTGCCCTCCAAAGAATAAATCTGGGATTTTTTTTTTGAGTCTTCTCTCATATGACTAATTGTATTATTATTATTATTATTATTATTACTATTGCTATGAATCTCCTAAGACATAATAAACCTAAGAAATCTTCATTCTTTCGCTTTTTCCATGGTGCAAACTCCCAGCATGACCTTCGCTTCTGAGCTTAGACATTTCACCACCTCTCTCCTGCGTCTCTGTAGTCCTGGGAAAGGGAGGAGGGCTGGCTTCCTTTTCTGCTAACCTGCAATTATTTTGCATATCCTCTGTTTGATTTCTGGGCTTTTGTCTGTCCTCTGTGCAGCCGATTCACTGTCATACACTGGCTCTGCTTGAAATATCTAGAATGGTGTCGAGAGGATCCTGACTGATAGAAGCGTCCAACTTGGGAGGATCCCTGCTAAGCAAGGATGGAGGGGAGTGGGGCATGGATCCAGATAAGAACACAATACCTCCCTCGACTGCTTTTCCTCCTCCGAACTCCCCCTCCCTTCCTTCTTTCGCTCCAACCCTCCTTTCTTGACTTCTGCTTTTCATTTACTAAGATGGAGTGGTCGGATGACAATTCTCTGCACCTTGCTGTTTTCACAATAACTCTTCAAGTCAGTGCACTGAACTCTGATTCATACAGTTCTAATTTATTTAAAGATAGCTGCCTAGCAGTCCACATTATGGATGTCCCTGAATGCATCCATTCATTTGACTACTGGTGAGTATTCCGTAGGTTACAGGATTTTGGGGGGTTTGTCGCAAAAAGCAGTTCTGCACTCATGAATCATACATGTATGCACATATATCCTTGTATATTCCTTTTCCCATTTCTGTAGAATGGATTTCCAGAGGTGGAACCGCTGGATCAAGGAGTATGTATATTTTTAAATTTAATAAATATCACAGGATTGATATCCCCAAAGGCTGTAGCATTTACCCTCTCTTTAACAGTTCATTTTCACTAATCATTCACTGTTGAAAGACCTCTGTATGTATGTTTGGATGACTACTACCCTGCCTGGCACTCAAAATGGCTATTCAGTGATGCAAGGGTTCAGAGAATAAAGAATAAGATCATAAATGTGATGTCCAAATTTGCTCATTAGAATGTGTTTTATTATTTATGGGTTTTTTCTCCCCCTCCCACTCCTGCAGTCTATAAAAAGTCAAGCTTAAAAAAAGGCCTTCTTTCTACAGAATTTCCATCCTCTAAGCTGTGAGCCCATGTAGGTGTCCTTGGTATATTGTATAATAAGGCACTTGAGAGGCTAATTGTGTTGTATTTATAGCCTATAGTGGTGGCTCCCACCCCAGATGAGGAGTTTCCTTGGTAATGTACTAATAACCACAGGTTCCGAGAGGCTAAACTGAGACTAATGCAGAAAAATTCAAAGTTAGGCTTGCGGGGGACCCCATAAAGGCACCGAATGGAACAGACAGACCACGTGAGACAGCTAAGAGGAGGCCTAGGCAAGGGTTATTTCGTTTGGTTTCGTTTGGTTATTTGTGCCTTCTGAGTTTTCCAAAAACTTTGGATTTAAAACCTGCCCCAAAGTTCAGCTTTGTGTTGATCAGTTTGGACCCCTATTGTTCCAAAATCCAAATGTGTCCATAGTGTCTGGGAACCTGCCCCTGATATCTGGTCCAGCCACATCTTACTGTTCTGTCTTGTATTGTTATATTTCTGCTTGCTTCTGACCTTGGCGATTCCTGTAAGGTTTCCTCTCTCCTTCAAGATGGATGAAAAAGCCGGTCTACCTCTCTCTTTCCCCCACTCTCCCCCCCACCCCTGGTTGTATGTCTTTATATCCTGATCAAATCTCCCAGTTTACACTAACCAGTTGCCAATTGCTGTGAATCTGCATTATTTTAACATGTATGTAGTTGATTTGAAATGATAATTATTTTAATAAGCACTAATAAAAATAATTGGGAAAGTCTGTGTTCTAAGCACTAAGCTAACCACTATATATTCGTATTATGCCATACGTAATAATTCTACAAGAAGGAATGGTTATTTTTTGGGTAGATGATTGTATTGAGGCTTAGAGAGGCTTAGTGACTTGCCCAGAGACATAGAGGTAACACTACGTGGTGGTGGATGTGGAATTTACATGCAAATCTGATTTGACTTTGACATCCACGCTGTCCTACCTCCTGTCAGTGTGCCTTGCATCAAAAAGCACTAGCGTATCTTCCCTTTTAGGGCCACGCACCATTCCTGCCACTCAGCGTAGTGCTTCTTCGTCCTCTTTCTCATGGCTAGTTGTGGTGGACACTCGCCGTGTGTTAGCTGCCTTCATGTACCTGGTTACCCACTGTTTTATACAGTTCCCAGAAGACAGGGAACTCAGCTTATGCATTTGAGCTCCTGCAGTTCCTGGTCCCCTGCCAAGGGAGTGGTCCAGACTCAATGCCAGTGATTTCTTCTGTTCACCATAAGCATTCTTAGGGCACAGGACTTCTTTTTTAAAAATATTTTATTTAATTTTATTTATCTATTTATTTTGAGTTGGCTTCTCACTCTGTCACCCAGACTGGAGTGCAGCGGCCGCTCCCGGCGACTGCAGCCTCGACCTGCTGGGCTCCAGCGATCCTTCCGCCTCAGGCTTCCAAGTAGCTGGAACTACAGGCGCACGCTACCACGCCCGGCTAGTTTTTTTATTTTTACTGTAGAGATGAGGTCTCGCCAAGTTGCCCAGGCAGGTCTCGAACCCGCGGGCTCAGGCTATCCACTCAGTTGTGGGGTACAGTTAAGGGTTAGGTATACAAATATTCATTGTGCAGGTACCCTTGTTGATGAGGTATGTTCCCCTTTCCCCAGATAGATACTGACTACCGTTAATCCCACTTCCCTGCCCCTCTCTGCCCGCCCCCATAGTTTCTTGCCACTGTCAATACTTTTCTTATAGTATTACGGTAGTTGTTCAAGGTCCACTTATGAGTTAGAACATGTAATACTCAGATCTTTGTTTCTGTGAGAGATCACTCAGTATTATAAACTCTAATTCCATCCAGGTTGCCGCGAAATTCATGATTTTGTTCTTTTTTATGGCTGTGTAATATTCCATTATGCATATGTACCACATTTTTAAAATCCAAATCCCTGCATATCTATCTCTCCTGCCCTGTACAAGGCACAGCCATAACTTGGTCATAACCAATTCACGATCTTGAACACTGAGGATTTTGTAGGGTCTATGCTCACACACACTGGGCCTTCCCTCCTTCTTATAGCAGTCCTATTTTATAAGTAAGGAAACCAAGGCTTTGGGAGACTGAAGCTCACTTCAGCGAGTGACTGCTGCATGGTGTCATATCCACATGACAGGGTTTGTCAACCAGGGGTGGGCGTGTCCCTTCTCTGCCTAGGAAGATTTAGCAGTATCTGGAGACATTTGGTTGCCACCACCGGGAAACTGAAATGTAGCCCAATTCCCTACAAAGCACAGGACAGCCCCCACAGCGAAGAATGATCAGGACCAAATGTCAATAGTGCTTAGTGGGAGACACTCTGCTATAGAAAAAAGAAGTGAGACATTTGATTTGATCCTTTTTTTCTGCTTCTGGATATCTTATGAGATGCAATTTTTATGTAATACTCACAGAAACATTGAATGTTCTTTCTCTCTGAAGATCTAAGCCCCCAGAACTCAAAAATAACTTTCGATTATGTACGGGGGTATGGGGAACAACACATGCTACCATTCCAAAAGCAAAGCGAGCGAGCCTTGATTTCCAACTGAGCTTTTAGATTTTGTAAAAAAGAAGGTATATATTTTCTTCTGTTTGGAGAAACCAAGGGCATCAGTTCATTTTATAGGACAGTTGTTACTAAGACATGGATTTTGTGGCTCAAGTTAAGCTTGAAAATTTGTTTCAAACAATATATGGTTCTATATTCTAATCCAGAGGAAGGTTGGATATGAACCAACTTTCTTTCTGTTTTATTTCTTTCTTCCTTTCCTTCCTTCATTACTCCCTCCTCTCTTCCTCTATTCCTTCTCCCTCCCTCCTTCCCTTCCTTCCTTCCTTCCTTCCTTCCTTTGGACACTGAGTCATGCTCTGTCACCCAAGCAAGAGTGCAACGTCATGAATGTAACTCACTACATCCTCAAACTGCTGGGCTCGAGCAATCTTCTCACCTTCACCTTCTGAGTAGTTGAGAACTTCAAGTGTGTACCACCATGTCTGACTAATTTATTTTCTTTTATGTTTTTTTAAGAGATGAGGACCTACTATTTTGCCCAGGTTGGTCTTGAACTTGAACTCCAGGTCTCAAGTGATTCTCCTTCCTCAACTTCCCAAATATAGACCTTTTAAAAATGACAACCAAATAAAAATCCTAAATGAAGCTATTAAGTTCTATTTGTTTAAATAGTAGAACATTGGTGGGTGAAATTACATGATGTCTGGGATTTGTGTTAAAATACTCCAGCAAAAACAAAAGGGGGATGGGAAACTAAGTCAGATGAGCAAAATTTCAGTAATTGTCAAAGATGGAGCAGAGTTATGTGGGATTCGCATTACTAGTCTTTTTACTTTCGTATAAGTTTGAAAATTTCCAGACTAAAGTGTTTTAGAAATGTGTACTATGGCCATCTGCAGAATGACAAGTCATATGTTTGCAAATACGCTAGCTAGGACTTCTTCCTTGCTCCAACTCTGTGGATGCAAATGCAATTTATTAAGCAGAATTCCATGCATGTGTCTAAATCATAATCCAAACCAGCATACTGTTTTTCATCTCAGTGTTTTGGGGGAACTTTGAAAATTGAAAGTGACCACAATATGGGCAACATATTTGAACAGACCCTTCACAAAGGAAGCTCAATTGAACTGGTGATGAGTTGCTTGGTACTCATGCAGGACTTGGAATAGTACCTGTTTTTACTAGCTATGCTGACAAACCTCATAATTTATAGGGTCTTGAGTAGAATACACAGAAGGGGTCTTGCTTGAGTAGAGGAGAATAACTCTGAGCACTGTTGTGATCTCACAGTACAAATCTCAAAAGCAGCACTTTAAAGGATCAAACTGTATTAAACTGAATAGGGCAAAGCTAAAGAATATTTATAGGAAAATAATCCAGTATCAAGAAAAGATAAAATCACAATGTCAGACATTCAATCAAAGATTACCAGATATGCAAAGAAACAGGAAAATATTACCCACAATGAGAAACAGGGTAATCTGGAAATTGACACAGATAGCAGAAGTATCAGAAAGAGCATCAAAAGAATAATTATATCTCTATTTCTTGTGGCCAAAGAGTTCAGTATAGACATGGAAGCATAAGAAGACCCAAACTGAACTTCTACAGATAAAACATAAACACAACAATGTGTGAAATAATTAATGGGTGGGATTCAACATTTATGTTGAAGAAAAATGGTTAGTGAATTGAAAGGCATGCCAGTAGAAACTATCCAAAATGCAACAAAGAGAGAACTTTAAAAAACATTAACAGGCATCAATGAACTGTGGAACGACTTCAAGCTGCCTATTATATGGGTAACTGGAATCCCAGAAGAAGAGAAGAGAGAGGTGGGGTCAGATGAAAGTCTGGATCTATGCAAAGGAATGAAGAGCATAGGAAATTGTGGGTGCTTACATATTTACATAGATTAATATATTTTTTACTTGTTATTTAGGCGTCTTTAAAAAGATAATTGAGTGTTAAACAAAAATCATTACAGTGTAGTATAACGTTGATGGTACATATGAAATTAAAATGTACAGGTGCCAAAGTAAAATGTAAAACTCAAAGAGTTATGACTAGCTGACTAACAGGCCAAAGAGACTCAATAAAATGATAAAAACTCAACTAATTCAAAAGAAGGCAGAAAATGAGGAAAGGGGAACAATGAAAGACAAATAAAAAATAAATGGCAACATTGCTGATGGAAATCGAGCCATATCAAATAACCACACCGATAGTCTAAATGTAAATGGCCTAAACAACTCATTGGGGAAACTTATTATGAGGCTTCATATTCTCACATTGAACTCCATATTTAATGAAATAAAAATTCGAACAGGCTTCTTTGTGGAAATTGATAAGTTGATTCAAAAATTCATTTGGATTAGAAATGACCTAAAATAGCCAAAACAACATTGGAAAAGAAGAATAAAGTGGGTTGGGTAACACCACCTGATCTCAAGACTTACTAAAAAGCAACATATTCTAGAAAGCTATAAAGGAATTATAATAGAACAATGAAACATAGTACAGAGCCCAGGAAGTTTGCTGTTGAAACAGTTGAATATCCATAGGTGCACACACAAGAAAGACTTCAATCTTTGATTTATATCTTGTGTCACAGCAAAATTAGCTCAGATTGCATCACATGGCTAAACACAAAACATCAAACTTTTAAAAACTTCTAGAAGACAACATTCATGACCTTGGATTAGGCAAAGATCTCTTAGATACAATAACAATAGCATGATTCACAAAAGAACAAATTGATAAATTGATCAAAATCCAAACCTTATGCCCCTTAAAAAAACAGTATTAAGAAAACTAAAAGACAATTCACCGTCTAGGAGAAAGTTGATTTTCAAATTATCTGACAAAGAATTTATGCTCAGAATATACAAAGAACTCTCAAAACTCAACAGTAAGAAAACAAACACCCTAATACAAAAAAAAAAAAAACAGATTTGAGCAGACACTTAACCGAAGAAGATAAACTGAGGACAAGCAATGAAAAGTAAATGGGAAGATGCTGACTATCGTTAGTGATTAAGGAAATGCCCACAATGAAATCCCACAACCCCCTGTTAGAATAGCTAAAACCGCAGTGAGATACCACAACACAATATTAGAATAGCTAAAATGTAAAAACTTGACAACAATTAAGCAATATAACAAATGTGTAGCAACCAGAAATCTCACACGCTTGTGGTAGTCATGTAAACTGGTATAACCACTTAAGAACACAGTGTGGCAGTTTCTTAAAAAGTTATACATTCACCTACTGTATGATTCACTCATTTCACTCCTAGAGAAAGGAAGTCACACACTTATATAAAGACTCGTACATGAATGTACACAGCAGCTTTATGTGTAATAGCACAAACTGGAAATAACTCAAATGTCTGTCAACAGATGGAAACCAGTGTCTTGTCTCTGCAGTAGAGTATTACCCAGAAATAAAATAAATTAAGTATGGATAAACTTCAAATAATCACATGGAGTGAAAAAAACATGATGTAAAACAAGGACACACACCATATAATTTCACTCCCACACAATTCTAGAAAATGAAAATCAATAGTGACAAAGAGCAGATCCGTGGTTGCCTGGGGAGGACGGACAAGAAGAATGGCAAAGGGGCACAAGGAATCTTTTTGGAGTGATGGACGTTCATTGTTTTGACTGCGGTAAACAGTCTCACGAGTGTGCGTGTACTGTACCTCCAAATCCATCAAAGTATATGTTAGTTAAACTTCAACAAAATCCTTTAAATGTCTTAAAGCTCGTGTGTCACATTTTATGAAGCTTTCACCTAAAAAAAGAACCAAGTTGTGTGCCGCAAAATGACATTTCGGTCAATGACAGAACTCATCTGCGATGGCGGGCCCATGAGAATGCAATAGAGCTGAGAAACTTCTATTGTCTGGTGATAGTGTAGCCACGGTAACGATGTAGTGTAACACATTCCTCGCGTGCTTGTGGAAATGCTGGTGTGAACAAACCTACTGTACCACCAGGCCCATAAAAGTTTAGCATTTCCAATGATCGATAATAAACAGCTATGTCATTGGTTTATATCTTCACTATACTATACTTTGTATCATTCTTTTAGAGTACATTCTGACTTATTAAAAAAAAATAAGTTAACTGTAAAACAGCCTCAGGTAGGTCCTTTGGGCGGTGTCTAGAGGAAGGCATCCTTATCACAGGAGATGATAACTTCATGCCTGTAACTGCCCTTGAAGACCTTCCGGTGGGATAAGATGTGAAGGAAGAAGACAGTGACATTGATCTTGACGCTGTGTAGTCCTAGGTTAATGTATGTGTTTGCATCTTCATTTTTAACAAAGAAGTTTAAAAAATAAAAACTAAAAAAATAGAAAGCTTATAAAATAAGGATATAAAAAATAAAATATTTGTGTGCAGCTGTATAAAGTTTAAGCTATGTGTGGTTACAAAAAAGTCATGAAGTTAAAAAAAGTAAGTTTGTAAAGTTATAATAAGCTAACATTATTTTATTATTGAGGAAAGAAAATGTGTTAAAAGGAATTCAGGGTCGCTTCAATGTCCCATGTGGGTAGTGACTCTAGGGGTGCCCGGCAATGCCCTAGGCCTTCACATATTTACTCACTCACTCACCCAGGGGGACTTCCAAGCTCCATTCGTGGAAGACAATCTTTCCACAGACTGGGATGGGTGTGGGAGGGATGTTTAGAATGATTCAGCTGCATAATATTTATTGTGCATTTTATGTCTATTATCATTGCATTGCAATATATAATGAAGTAATTATACAACTCACCATTTAGAAAAAAGAGATGAGGATGGAAGTGGTAAATAAAATAACGGGCAGGTCACGCATAGACTAAAATCAGTGTCAGATTCTGACTTAGTGCCTGCTCCCTGATGCAACTGTACATTTGAAGTCCATCAACTCACTCACCACTCACAGACAGGGTTCTGATATGAGTCTGCAAGTGATGGATTTATAATGGCCTGTGTGGTCAAACCTCACTGCTCATGTTAATCTGTATTTGCAGCCACTCCCCAGCGTGAGTGTCACTGCCTCAACTCCACTCCATGAATTAAATCTCCAGGAATTAAACTCTCATAAGGAGCATGCAACCTAGAACCAGTTCCCAGTAAGAGTTCCCAGTCCTATGAGAATTGAATGCCGCCACTGATCTGACAGAAGACGGAGCTCAGGCAGATGAAGCTCTGATCACTTGTCCACCACTAACCTCCTACTGTGTCGCCTAGTTCCTGACAGGTCACAGACCAGTTGGGGACCCTGGGCTACACCATATGGTTTGTGTAAGTGCACTCTACGATGTTTGCGCAATGATGATATCCCTTACTCATGTGTTTCTCAGAACATACCCCCTTCATTAAGCGACCCATGTATTGATCTTGAGTTGAGGATAAGGGCACTGCAGTGTTTAGGAATGAGGGACACTGATGTCTGCAACTTAATTTGATATGCCACCACAACAAAGAATCAAATGGATTGGCAGAGGGATAGAGGGACAAACAGATAAATATGTAATAACACAATCATAGGTTTTTTTTCTTGCACCAACACATGCTTCCACATTGATTTATTTTTGTACTGTGCCCACTACAGAGACCACTGGCAGATGGCACTGCCTTATTTTTTGTAGCTCAGTGAATGTATCTGTAAAGCATCCATGCTAGAAGGTTTTCTACATTACCTTTGACTCTTCCCCCAAATTCAGAGCCATGCCAGGCTTTCCCAGAGTTTTTTAAATTAGCACTTTATCTACAACAGTGCTAGAAAAGTTTCTCTCTAATTCATTGACCAGGATGCATTTATAACATTTTCAGTGGTCACTAAAGAAATCCCAGCTGTAGCCGGGCTCGGTGGCTCAGCCTGTAATCCCGCGCCTTTGGGAGGCTGAGGTGAGTGGATTGCCTGAGCCCGCGGGTTTGAGACCCACCTGGGCAAGCAAGACCTCATCTCTACAATAAATCCAAAAATTAGCCGGGCGTGGT
>CAUYQG010144716.1:0-31453 GCA_963574415.1 Tarsius wallacei | reverse complement strand
ATACAGCGTAGAATTCCCTGGATAGACTTAGAAGAAAAATTTGGAATCTATCTTTCATCCATCCACCCATTTACTTCTTTCTTTCTTTTTTTTTTTTTTTTTTTTGAGTTGGAGTCTCACTCTGTCGCCCAGGCTGGAGTGCAGTGGCACTCTCACGGTCACCCCAGTGTCGACCTGCTGGGCTCTGGCAATCATTCCATCTCAGCCTTCCAAGTAGCCAGAACTACAGGCGTGTACTACCATACCCGGCTAAGTTTTTATTTATTGTAGAGATGAGGTCTAGCCAAGTTGCCCAGGCTGGTCTCGAACCCGCAGGCTCAGGAAATTCACTCGCCTCAGCCTCCCAAAGTGCTGGGATTATAGGCTGAGCCACTGAGCCCAGTCCATTTACTTATTTCATGTATAAAAGATCTTAAAACGTAATCAGACATTCACATCCACCTGCCTTGACGTGAGGCTATTTACAGCTTCTCTTACAATATGGACCATGGTGGATTTATTCACACTTACTTCCTGTGTCTGAAAGGAGTGCCACATGCTCGCTTTCTAAACCCATCGACTCATGGGAGAGGAAGTCCTAGAATAAGTTTTCACTCAAATAATTATTTTAAATGAATTAATAAGCAAAGCATGAATTCATATATCTTTATAACAGTCCTCTTCTAATACCAGAAACACTTCTGTTTTGTTTTAAAATTTCTGTGCATCTGCAGCACAGGAAATAAAATGGTTTTAAGAGAAGGAAGGGAAGTTCTCCTTTCTTTTAAAGTACAGTAAATCCCCTACATATGAACGAGTTCCATTCTGAGAGTGTGTTTGTAAGTCCAATTTGTAAGTCCAACAAAGTGAAACTAGGTACCCAACTAACACAATCAGCTATACAGTGCCGGCGACATCACCACTGCTTTTATGTTTGCTTCTGGACATCCTGGTCTTGAAATAAAGATATTCTACTACTTTCAGTAGTAGATTGTACAGTAAAGTACACAAAAGCACAACCACTTGTAGAGGATGCATGTATGTGACAATGTACGCCACACATGTGAACTAACTTATGTGATTGGACATGCGAACACATTTTCACATCTCTGAAAGTTCGCAACTTGAAGGTGTGTACGTAGAAGACTTACTGTACCTTCTTTGGAGGGCTCCTGGGGATCATTGCTTTCAGGTGGGTAGCCATTCATTTGCATCTCAGGGAGAGGACCAGTCAGTCCCACAGGATGAGTCTCATACCTGGGCTTCTCACCTGGTAGTGCACAAAGCGCATGTCTCGGGAGTAGAGTGCTGCAGTCCACTGACAGCTCTGACCAGGGTGGATGGCTCTGGCCAGTTGCTCCAGCGTCCTCTGGTGGTGGGGGTAGAACTTGTGGGCCAGGGTGAGATGCAGCTGCTTGGTGCAAGGCTTCACGGTGCAGTCTGTGAAAAAGGAAGCACCGGGGGCACCTTGACCTAACTGATACCTCCTGCCTCTACCTATGCACTCCCTCTGCCTCAGTCCTTCCTCGACAAGGCAAGAACTCAGCCCCTACTGCGGGATCTCAGAGCTCATGTCATAGAGGAGAGGGTTGGACGCCTTGCAGATCTTTCCAGGAAGTAGGAAAGAGGAGGGTGGGGAGACGTGGGTTCAGGGTCTTCTGGGCCTATCGATTGGTAAGCTAGCTGCCCAAACAAATGATTCAAATGAAGAGTAAACAGTTCATTCGCTGGGGTGTGCACACTACTCAGCGGCTGAACTCACAGGCCCGAGTCCAGCTGAATGGCCTTTTGTTCAACTGTAGAGTTTCCAGAGGAAAACTCCTTAAGCAACAGAACTCTAGAAAACAGTGTCTGTAACATTCATCTCACTTTGGTCCAGCAGGAAGCCCCGGGAGAGGCCAAACTCCAGATCCCTTTTTATATGCCTCCTGCCCCTGTGGGCCCAGCCATCCTGGTCCTCTTTCAGGGCTCTCAGGTTAGTGAGCAGAGCGACCAGTGTCTCCGAAGCAGCCAGGATCTGATTTCAGCTTGGTTGCAAAGTATTTGATGTCCCGGAGAGGTGATTGGTGTCTTAACAGAACCAGCACAGACTCTAGCATTGACTAGACCTGGCTGTAGGCCCTATTCTGCCCCTATGAACAGGGTGACCTTGGCCACACCTTGGCCTGACTCAGTCCCGTTTCAGCAGCAATGACTGGAGCACAGTGACAGCTGCCTGCCAGCTGCGGTGGGAAACTGGTCTCTTAGTGTAGGTCTCCCGCTGGAGTCTGCTCTCTCTCTGTGCACAGTGGCCACCTGCCGCCTCTCCATAGCAAGGCACTTGCACACAAACAGGGTCCATTTGCTCCTAAAACATGCCGAGGGCGATGCCAGCCCTTCCTGGGACCCCTGATGTGGCGACCCACAGAAGTCTTCCATGCTAGGGGTGAGCCTTTGTAGCAAGTGAGAAGCTGCCATGGTCTCTCAGCAAGACCCAAACACCTGGGGCTGAGCAGCCCAGAGCGGGGGGTGTGTGGGTGGCAGGGAATTTCCCTTTCTGACACTTTTCAGTCATGGGGGAGGATGGCCTTCCCTTGTGAGTGTGAGTGGCCTGGGAAAGACCCACTGTGAGCTGTCACTGCAGTGACATCATAGTGAGTCACACCTAACTTGTGAATGGACCTTGTCTTTCCTTCTTTTGAGGTCCTATGCCCATGAGAACGTTTCACTGGGGAAGGCCAGTGTGGGCAGAGTGCCTTACACACTCACCCTGAGAGGGAATGGGGACACTTCAGAGCAGTGACTGGCCACTTGTCACAGAGGGAAGCCCCTCCAACCCTCTTGGGGTCAGGCTGAGAGCCATAGAAGGGCAGGACAGAGCTTGCTCAGGGTTGGGACATGGGCCTGGGCCAAAACTGGCTCCCCCAGGAAGTGGGGCTGGTCAGCACAAACCCAGGTGACTTGGAGCAGGACATAGCCAAGTCCAACTTCCATCTTCCCCAGACTGGTGAGGGAATTATATTGGTTTCCAACAACAGAGATTTATTCTCTCCCGGCTCTTGAGACCAGAGGTTCAACATCAAGGTGTTGTCAGGGCCACACTCCCTGAGGGTTCCAGGGGAGGGTCCTTCCTTGCCTCCTCTAACATCTAGTGGCCTTAGATGTCCCTTGGCCTGTGGCTGCGTCACTCCAGTATCAGCTCCTATTAGCATATGACCTCTCCTCTTCTTATGAGGTCCCATCCACCCAGTGTGACCTCATCTTTACTCATTTTTTTTTGAGTTGGAGTCTTACTCTGTCACCCAGGTTAGAGCGCAGTGGCACATTCACGGCCATTGCAGCCTTTACCTACTGGACTCTGGCGATCCTTCTGCCTCAGTCTTCCAAGTAGCTGGAACTACAGGAGTGTGCTACCACGCCCAGCTTATTATTATTATTATTTTATTTATTGTAGAGACAAGGGCTCACAAGTTGCCCAGGCTGGTCTTGAATACCTGGGCTCAGGCAATCCTCTCACTTTGGCCTCTCTAAGTGCTGGAAATACAGGCTTGAGCCACTGCGCCCAGCCTCATCTTTACTAATTATATCTGCTATGACTGTACTACCAAATGAGGTCACATTCTGAGGCTCCAGGTAGACATAGATTTTAGGGAACACTACTCAGCATGGTGACCTTAGGTAGGCTCTTCATGCTGCTGTCTCAGTCACCTTATTTCCAAGATGAGGCCAATGAGACCCACCCGTGGGTGTCATAAAAAACAAGTGAGATGCTATACCTGCCATGAAGTCAGTGGCTGACTGTCACATCATGGCAAGAACCAGGGGACAAGACATCAAAGGGCCATCATTTGATAAAGAAGACGATTCTCCAAAGATGGGTGTTACTTTATGATTATCTCAAAATATGATCCCCAGACCCACGAGCCAGCATCCAAAAAAAGCCGGGATTTATGGATTTATTTATGGACCAGGATCTGCATTTCACACTTGTTGGAGGATAGGGGCAGGCACGACTCCTGAGGAGAGGAAGGGAGAAGTCCTTCCACCACATACCCCACAAATATCAGCGTCGGCAAATCATGACAATATTAACCCCTTTTGTATGCCAAGAACTAGAGAGGCAAGCTTCCCCATATCAGGCAACATCATTCTTGAAAAGTGAGAACCCTCGCCACTTAGTAGAAAGAGATAAAAGACACAGGGAGTTGAAGGGACATGATTGAGGTTGTGCCACAGGCATGCAGAAAAAATTCACATCTTCTGACATCAAGTCCAGAACTCCTTCCACTAAGCCCCAGTGATGGCCTTGGTCTCCAGACCAGGGCTGGTGCTTGGAGTAAAGGGAATTTTGCTGATTCTCAAAGTGAGTCTTAATAATCTCTTCCTGGCGAGGCCAAGAAAAGAGGAATAAGATCATACTGAGAAAACTGATATAAATCAGGTGTGTTTCTCCCACATGAGGACAAGGGCTGGGGCGGCCCTGACTCCCTTTATGCAACACCCTGTGATCCTGTCATCTTGTGACTACTCCACTCCTGCTGGACGCTTGGGACACCTTCCTGGGATGGTTTCCCAGGCCACTAGCACATAACTAAGCATTTTGAAAAGCCACATCAATGCAAACAAGACTATTCCTACCCAAAGAGAAGAGCGTGGTTGGTCTAGAAGCTTCCTATTTGCTTACTTTTTTTTTTTTGAGTCAGAGTCTTACTCTGTTGCCCAGGCTGAGTGCAGTGGCACGATCACAGCTCACTGCAGCCTCAACTTCCTGGGCTCAGGCTTCCGCCTCAGCCTCCTGAGAAGCTGGGACTACAGGTGCATACCACCATTCCCAGATCATTTTTTTACTTTTTGTAGAGCCTCAACCTTCTGGGCTCAAGCAATCCTCCTGCCTCAGCCTCCCAAAGTGCTGGGATGATAGGCATGAACCACTGTGCCTGGCCTCTATTTTACTTCCATTTTTGAATGACTCAGTGGTTTTTTAAAGAGGCCCTAGTTATGTTGTTCAGCCTCAGGTCAAGGCTATGTCCACTGAGAATTGGGGACTGGAAATAGCCTGAGCAAGGGCAGATAGGGCCACCGAGGCCAGAAGAAGCCCCACCCAGCTGTCTGACTGCTGCTGCAGGGCTCTGCTCCCCTGGAATTACCCACTGCAGGGAGAGCATAGCACCTGCCACAAAGGGCTCACTTGCTCTTAACCATGCCCGACATTTGCTGATGGCTGGGGCTGCCCACCTGCTAAGACAGATGCCTCTGTGGCAAAGGTCATGGAAAACTCCCGGATGATGTCTGCAGGGCTGCCGTTCAGGAAGAAGCCGAGGTAGCTGATGGAGGAATGGAGAACCAGAGGGACAGTCGGAGGGAAGGAGCCCAGGATCCTGTCTCCGGCCCTCTTCAGAGCCTCATACAAACTTTCCACCTTCTGGTCTTCACACTGGGGGAAACAGACAGAAAATGTGTTTCCTTACCTCTTGGTAGAAAGCCATCTATCAATTTAATTAATTAAAATCATGCAGCATCAGACTTTTCCATTCAAAACCCTATGTCATAATGAATCTAGTCCCTCTGTCTGGGGTTATGGATTTTGCTCAATATCCAGACCTCAGTGTTTTACATATTTCAGGTAAAATTCTTTTTGGAATGGAATCTCCTTTGAGTGCCCAGGCTGGAAATCTCCTGGTCACTCACATCGACGCAAACCCCGAGTCACATCCTGAGCCAGACAGTCCCTTCTCTCTTTCCCATGGCCCATAGCTTTTCTCAGGTTTGTGTGCCTCAAATTCTGGTGGTTTTCCGCAGACTCCGAGGTAGCTGTGGGGGCACTGCTCAGAGCCACAGAGCAGAGGAGTTCACCTCCAGATGCCAGGCCTTCAGATGGCAGCAGTGCCGTGCCCTCAGTCACAGCTGAGCACATGGGGGACGACATGGGGGGCTCCAGCCGGGTCAGGTCGCCGCTTCCGCGTAGGCTCTTCTAAGGCACCTGGCTCTGCCCGCAGTCCCCTCCTCTCTCCTTTGCCCATTTCTTTCCCCTCCTCTTTTATCCTTCACCGGGTAAATCTCTTGTGCTTGGAAGTCTTCCTTGGATTTGTGCCTTGGAGGGCCTGACTCAGCACAGACCCAGGCCCACCTCCCCGCTGCCCCTCCGTGTCACTGCAAAGGGCTCTTTGGGACACTCTTCCTGCCTTGCCACTCCCTACCCCAAGGTGGCAGGCATTTCTCTGTCACTTGGAGAAATCCACCTCAACCACCCAGGTTGCCCGCCAAGGCCTGATCTGCGCTGGCCCACCACCTCTTGCCCACGCCCACCTCAGGCTCCAGCCATACGCAGCATACCCTGGTGCCTGAGCTCAGTGCTGCATGCCGCCCTGGCCCAGGCCATTTCCTGGGCTTGAAGACCCTCCTCGGTTCCACTGGCCAAGTCGCACCACAGTGAAAATGCAGACACGGCGCCCTTCAGCGGGAGATGGGCGCCGGACCCTGCTCTTCTCCACTGCCATCTCTCCTCGGAATTTTCCACAGTGCTTACTATTCTATATTCCATATTATAGTGTTTAACATGATTCCCATCTCCCCTTGGAGAGAGGCATTCCCCACACTCCTCCCTGTCTGTTCTCTTTGCAACTTGTGCAGGGCTTAGGAATGCATTATGCAGGGACAGCACCCATGCACAACCACCAAGTGAATGGATATCCATTCATCAATCCCACGCATTGTAGTTCTTGGTCTTGGATACCTAATTCTTGAGCATAGTCGTGTCATAAACAGAGCTATGGTCAGCACCATCCTTTGGTGAGCTAACATGTTCATCTTATGATATAAAGACCTAGAGTGAGTCTCTTCAACTCCTCTGCCTGCTCAGCTGACCACAATGGAGACGGATGTGGGAGGTGTGTGTTTGTCTGTGTGTGGGTATCTGTGTCTCTGTGTGTAAGTGCAAGTATGTGTGTCAGTGCATGTATCTGTGTGTGCCTATATATGTGTCTGTGTGTAACTGTATGCCTGTGTGTTGTTTGTGTGTATCTATGTGTACGTGTGTGTGTGTTTGTGTCTGTGTCTGGGAGTGTATGTGTGTATCTGTGTATGTGCATGTATGTACGTCATGTGTGGATCTGTGTGTGTCTTGTGTCTCTGTGTGTGTGTCTATGTATGTGTATGTCTGTGTATCTGCATGTCTATGTGGGTATATATCTGTGTATTTGTGCATGTCAGCATGTGCCTGTGTAAGTGTGTGCATATGTGTGTGGGCATTTGCGTATCTGTATGTGTATGTATGTGTGTGTGTCTGTGTCTCTGTGTGCATATCTCTGTGTATGTCAGTGTGTGCCTCTGTGTGCATATGTGTGTGTCTGTGTATCTGTGTGTCTGTGTGTTTATCTCTATGTGTTTGTGTGTCAGTGCATATTTGTGTGTATATGTGTGTATCTCTATGTTTGTGTATGTGTACAAGTATGTATATGTGCATCAGTGTGTGTGTGCATATACCTCAGTGGCTTACAGGGAAGGAGCTGGATGCACTCTGCTCTCTCCGCAGTACTTGGGCATGTCTGATTTCTGAGTTGTTTCTCTACCAACTTGGGCTGCCTTTCCTTTCCCAGCAAGGAGTCTGCTTGTCACAGATGCTATCCATGTCAACACAGGGTGACCAACTCACTCAGTTTGCTTGGGACTTTCCTGAGTTTAGTCCCATGTCCCAGGAAGCCCCCAAGTCTCAGGCAATGTGTGGTGGTGTCCGAAGGCTTTGGAAGAAGGCACTTTTCCTGGATGTCTCTGGAAATCTCTTCCCAGCAGAGCTCAACCTCCCCCTTTCCATCAGCATGGAGGGACCTGGAGTTGGTGTGGGGGATTCCTCGGGCCCTGGCAGGATCCCTTGAAGAGGATGGAACAAATCCATCTGCCACAGCAGAGTTGGGGTGGGCCGGGGAGTGGAAGCAGAAGAGGGTGTTCCCTTCTCTAGCCTCCTGTGGCAGCAGCTGCAGAGGAAGGGTTGTCTGTCCTTTCCTCCTTCACTCCCATGTCTCCTTCTCTCGGGAATGGTCCCCACATCCTTCTTGCCTTCCCAGTACCCCTGTGGAGCTGCCCATTGGACTATTTTCAAAGTCAGAGAGCTGGTCCCTGAGACAGGGGAAAGTTCTACATTTGTGACTAGCCGACAATAGCCCATTCTTCAGTTCTCTCATCCCACATTCAGGAAGCACCTGGCGCTGGTCTAGTGTCGGGGTTGCAAAGATGAGGGAAGCATCTGACTTTCCTTTAGGGACTCAGCCTAGCAAAGGAGGCAGAGTTACACAGACATGCAGCCCACCTAACACGAAAGTGCCACTAGAGATGTGAGCATAAAAACATGGGCAACATCTCCTTTTGCCTGGGGAGTGGAGATCACTTTAAAAAGGGAGTACATGAATTGGGTCCTGAAGGGTGAATAGAAGTTGACCAGATGAAGGTGGGGAGGAGAGTAAAGGACAGCCCACATGCAAAGGCGAGCTGATGCTACAGTTCTGGACCATCCCATTAAAATAAATCAGTTTTGTCCCATCATTGCTTAGTTATCACAGAAAAATGTCTTCAGCTGCCATGATGGTGAGCATCAGACACACTGGGGCCGACTCACCGTGAAGAAGTCACAGAGCGTCACGTGAGGGAAGACCTCGTGTGCCCTGTTCTTTGCACACTGACGCTTGCTCTCTCTCCAGAACTCTTGAAGTTTTTCCAGCAGGGGCCCCATGGGACAGAGGAAAAGGGCATACTCCTGGGGGATGGGGTCGTCTAGGGAAGGGTCATTGCAATGACAACGCAACCTGCAAAAGAGAACAGGCTGCCTTCACCTGGTGTTATGCCAAGAAGATTTGTCTCCATCGTGGACAAGCAACAGGAAAGACAGAAACGTGGAATCACGGGGCCTGCTGAGCCCTTGACACCTGTGGGTCACATCAGTGAATACCCCAGGCATCCCATGGGTCGGTGCACCCACAGAGACTGTCTGGGCCACAGACCTGGTCAGTGCCCGCCCACTCTCAGACTCGCGTGAGTCTGATTCCAAAGCCAAGACAGAGAACATGGAAGAAAGTCGACAGACTCAAAATCTGTTCTTCAAATGATGTGTGGTCCAAGCATTGCTTAGGTGCTAAAAATTTTTGTAGAAAAAACTCACATTGTTATTTTATCCCAAACTTCAAATTAAATATAAAAATCAAAATTACAAAACTAGGCAATATTTAGATGGCTACTAGATTTTCTTTTGATTCAGAAAGTTACTCTAAATTCAAGGAAAAACTATGCAGGACTCAACATAGGAGTTCATTCTCACTAATAATAAAAATGAAAATGAAAACATCCATGAGACACCATTTTTCTCTTCTGTTAAATTAACAAAGATTTTTTTTTAAAGGTTAAAAGTCATACTCAGTTGTGTCAAAGGTGCATCAAAACTTAAGGATGAATGTGGACAACCTATGGAAAGCACTTGGCCAATATGTATCAAGAGCTGTAAGACACCCATTCCCTATAAACTAATAATTCTGCTTCCAGAAATTATTTTCTTTTGTTTCAAGAAAATTTAAGTAGAAAATTTAGGAATAGCCTTTGTTTGATAGAAATCCCATTCAAATGTCCCTGCAACCTGCATTTTTTACTCCACAATGTTTTTGCAACTTATCTCTGGGGATCCATGCACATCTGGCTAAGTACATCAGTGAGATTCTTTGGAAGGCTATATAACTGCATCGTATCCTTATGTAATGTTACATCTGTTCATTCTCATGTTCATGGGCATTTAAATTGTTCTCTTGTTTTAATTTCGCAAACTTGTCATCAAGATCTGTGTACACGTCTCTTTAGGTTCTTTGTGTTTCTCCAGGGAATAGACGTGCTTAGATGTGCAACTACAGGGTAGTCATCTGTGCACATTGTCAGGGTTTATAGACACCCACCATACCTTCCACAGTGACACTAACCAAGTGTGAGACCACCCCATTCCTCACCCTCAGCAACACTTGAAGCTATTTTTGTTGCTTTAATAATATCTTAATTTGCATGTCCCTGATTACTAGCAAGATGTTGAGCCACTCTTGGCCAAGTCTACGGGTACCCACTGCCCCTTCATTTCTTGGCGGGTCTTTGAGTTTTACTGACTGAGTAGTAACATGCAGGGGTTGACCATGCCCCAAAACAGTAGTGGTCTTGGTTTTTTTATATTTTTAATTTTTTTTTTTTAATTTTAAAGATGTGGGGTACAATTCAGGGTTAGGTATACAAACGTTGATTATGCAGGTACCCTTGTTGACAAGATGTGCCCCTCCCTCCCCTGGCAGTTTCCCTCAACTCCCAATCCCACCCCCCCTCCCCTGGTAGTTTCCCGCTGCTGCCAATCCCTTTCTTATAGTATTATGATAATTGTTCAAGGTCCACTTATGAGTGAGAACATATGGTACTCTGTTCATTGTTTCTGTGATAGTGGTCTTGGTTTTTAACTCAAAATTGGCAATGGGCTTTAGACTTAGACTAGCACCGAGGGTTCTGGGCACTTCCCTTTGGTCCCTGAAGGGGGTGTATATTTTGCCCTTGGAGTAAAGTTTCCGGAGGAGGAAGGAGGTTTCCACTGAGAACACTGTACACTCAGAGACCCATGATCAGTATTTACCTCCTACTTTGGGGAGGGCACTCCAGCCTTGTGGCGCCTGACTATTGTTGAATTTCCCTGTGGCTGTTGCAGAGCAGAGGATGAGGACTCCCCACCTGGGGCAGAGTGATGGCTTCATGGCACATCTGGGATTCTAGAAAACAGAGAGTCCTCCCCACCTACCACCATTCCAGAGCAGAAAACAGGCCGTGGCAGAGGGCGGCTTGCAGAGTCATGTAGGTGGTGTGTGGAGGGGCTGCCTGGAGCCAGACCCACACCCTACCCAAACGCCTGGCACCCCCGGGGCGGGGGGTGTGGGGGGTGGTTCAAGACCACCTGTAGGTCTCTTCCCATCAGAGGCAGCCTGTGAATCTGGCAGCCTCTATTTACATCAGCAAAGATGGCTCCTCCCTATTTATTCAACAAATCACATGATTTTTTTTTCTTCTTTCACAGTCAAATGTGGACTAAATCAGATTTTTAAATGAAGAAAGCTTTGTTCAAAGTTCTTTCTCTCTGTGTGTGTACATGTGGTTCTCTCTCTGTTTCTCTCTCTCTCTACCATTTCTCTCTCTGTTTCTGTCTCTCTCCCTCTCTCTTTCTGATTCCTCCCCTCTGTTTCTCTCTCCCCCTCTCTGTTTCTCTCCCCTGCTTTCGGTTCTCTCTCTCTCTGTTTCCCTCTCTCTCTCTCTCTCTCTCTCTGTCTCTCTTCTCTGTCTCTGTTCCCTCCTCCTCTCTCTTTTTTCCCCTGTCTATTTTTCTCTGTTTCCCAGTCCCTCTGTTTCTATCTTTCTTTCTGCTCCCCCCACCATTTCTTTCTCTGTGTTTGTCTGTTTCTCCGTCTTTCTGCTTCTCTCTGTCTCTGTCTGTCTGTCTCTCTCTCTCTCTCTCATAAATGAGGGCTCAGTGGGTAGGTGTGGAGGCCATTTCATTTCACTTTCAGGGTGGCTCCATCCTAACCAGAGGGTACCAGACACTTCCCAGGCTCTACCTAGAAAGAGTGTGTCCTTGGGCACAGGGCCCTCCAGATCTGCCGGAGCAGCTGCACTCACCAGTCTGCGGCCTCCTCCACCGTCTTCCTTCCAGTGGCTGCCAATGCTTTCAGCCTGCGGAAAAGCAGACACAGGGCACTGAGTCACATTGGTCATTCTTTGGAAAAGGGTCAAGGGAGCAGACTATAGACTTGCACACACCAGGCCTTCAGGGCGTCCCCCTGTGAGAGCCTTCCTGGCAGAGGCATGCCCAGGTGCCCATCCTCTGCACTGCCATCATGGGTTTGGGCAGTGCTGACCAACCCACATGCCCTGCTCACTGTCCTTCCCTGGTTTCCCAGTTCCAACTCTTGGCACGGGGTTCCAGTGCTGGGGACCTGACCTCCGTTCACTCCTTCAGGCCCCGTCCCTGCTCTCCCCACACACCCTGCACTGGAGCAAAACAGACCTACTTATGGACTGTGCCCCTGGCATGTACCCAAACTTCCTTGACAAATGCCACCCCACCCCACATCCTCTGGGAAATGACCCAATCCTTCTAAGCTTAGCTCCCTCATGCCTTCTCCTCCGGGAAGCACCCCTTCCCAAACCGTCCAGGCAAGGATTGCAGTCCTTCTGTTTCTCCCTCCCCAGTGCAAATGATCATCATGGCCCTCACAACTCACATATGGCCATATGTCTCCCCTTCTAAACGGCTAGGTTCCTGAATGTTGGGCTATGTCTTACCCATCATAGTAACCTGGGATGTCTAAACATGAAGTAGAATTGAACTAAACTGGACCAAACTGAACAGAATGGAATAAGGCTGAGGTAATTTATCAGGAATGCAGGCTGGAAATAGCGAGTGCCTGCCAGGAACCCACTATGCTGCTGCCCAATACTGCTATTTTGGGGGATACCCATGGGGCTGTTGCCACCTTGAGAGGTTTTCACGGGGCCTAGACTTGGAGGCCTTCTTTGTAGTGCTCTGGTATAAGTAAGAAATTTAAAACACATTCTTCTAGCCTCCACATGTGTTTAATATTTAAACTGGAAGGAATATTGAGTTTAAGTCCATACAACTGCCTTAGTACTAAAGTAGTGTGGTGTCCTATAGGGGCAGAGAGAGCTGACTCAAATCCTGACCTTGCCTGCTCTGGGCCCAGCGTTCTATATGCCCGCGCGATGAGTGATAGACAAAAGGTATCTCTGGTGTTTTGCCTGGATGATGCTGTCCCCTGGCCCTCTGCACACCCTTGACTCCGCTCCCCATTTAAAGACCCCTGGCTCATCATGAACACAGTAGTGATGACAACACCCTAATTTTGGGTGGAAAAGAAAGGAGTTGAACTAGAAAGTTATTTCACCCAATTTGGTCAAATTTTTATGATAGTGTTGAAGGAGAGTTTAACTTTCTCCCAGATCTGAGCTTACTGGAAGTGTGTTTCTGATATATTTTCCCATGTGAATAAGCATCTGAAAAGGACCTGATCTAAGACACTGGTTTGTCATGAGCTGCAACCCAGTGTCTGCATTGTTTTTTCCCTCTCTAAGAGGAGTAACTCCTACAGTTAAAATTTCCCATGTGTGAACCTTTTCCTCGGACAAGTAAGATGGTGAGAAGGTGAGAAGACTGTTTCTGCAGTTTCTTTTTTTTTTTTTTTTTGAGTTGGAGTCTTACTCTGTCACCCAGACTGAAGTGCAGTGGCCACTCCCGGCCACCACAGCCTCGACCTGCTGGGCTCCAGTGATCCTTCTGCCTCAGCCTTCCAAGTAGCTGGAACTACAGGCACGCACTACCATGCCTGGCTCATATTTTGATTTATTGTAGAGATGAGGTCTTGCCAAGTTGCCCAGGCGGATCTTGAACCCGCGGGCTCAGGCAATCCACTCACCTCAGCCTCCCAAAGACACGGGATTACAGGCTGAGCCACCAAGCCCGGCTTCTTAAACCATTTTGTTTCATCGGACACTCAAGAGATTGTCCCTAAGGGTGAATGGCTTTCCTTGTGTAGACTAGAAACACAGTCCCGCTGAGGGTTCTCGAAACAGATCCCAACACTAAATACTCAGTGGGGTTTGTGGCCTTTCCCATTAGAGTTTGAAACACCTTGAAATGTCTCCTTTAGAATCACTGTGCTGCATACAAAGAGATTACAACTAGGCCCCAAGCTCCTTCAGACCCCCCCAAAACAACGGTGGCCAGAGGAACACATGGCTTCTAATTTTCACATATTTCAGGATCCCCTTCTCCCACTAGCCAGCATGGTCTTTCAAAGGTCAAGATCACCGCATTTATGAAAAGGAGAAGAGGGCCTTCTGTGGAGACAGTATCTTGCACTGCAAAGCACAGCACTTGGTCAGGAAGCCAGCGTCCTGCTTCCCTGCAGTTGCAGGGGTCACAGAAGGGTCTGACTCCAGCCCAGCTGGACAGGCTCCGGGGTCTCTGGACAGTACTCACGCGGAGTGCATGGGGAAGCCCATGGCCAGGAGGGGGTCCAGGAGCGAGGGGGTGCTGCGGCCCTTGAGCTTGCTGGAGACCTTGGCGTAGAGCTGTGTCTCCCCGGCTGCCATCTCTTCCTGCCTGCGGGGCGAGAGGCTTGCCTGCACGCTGAACCTGCCAGATAAAGCCAGCGAGGGGGGAGAGGCGAGGCCGAGGCTGCGAAGAAAAACCTCAAGCCCTTTTTGATCTTTCTGACAAAAGCTAATATCCTGTTTGCATGATACTCTCTTTGCAGGGTGCTGGGCGGTGCAGCATCCACCAACCCTAACTGTTTCCACAATGGGGTTTGGGTTCCAAAAGTCCAACCAAGCCCTGCGTGGGATCAGCGTCTATGCGGACTGGTGGCATTTGGGAGCTAGAATGTGTAAGGGTGTGTGGGGAGGAAATGAGAGTAGAAGTCAGGGGGAGTGGGGGGAGGTTCTCCACCATGTCCTGCTGGCTGCCTACTCCAAGCCAACTTGGATCTTCATCTCTTTGCCTGCAAATAAGACCTTTAACTGCACTGTACCTATTGTCCCTGCTTGCTCAAAAACTCTCTGGTTCTTTTAGTTATTCATTAGCTTGGTTTTTTATTTCAAAAACTTTAAAGTTTGATATGCACAGAAAAGTCGGCAAATCTTCTGTGCACAACTCAAGGAACTTCCATAAGGTGAGTGCACACTCCTGACTTCCCCAGGACCAGCAACCAGGGAAATTCTGCACTTTCTGCCCAAGGGGACATTAGGCAATGTCTAGAGACATTTTTGATTGTTACAACTGGGAGAAGGGATTATGTCACTGACACCTAGTGGCTAGAGGCCTAGAATGCTGTGGTCCTCGACAGCCTCCACAACAAAGTGTTCTGGCCCAAAATGTCAGTAGTGCCAAGGTGGAGAAAGTCTGTTCTAGAACATTCTCAGAACCTCAGAAGTACCTCTGCGCTCTACCCAGTCTCCAGTTAGCCCTTCCCTCCCCTGCAGAGGTAACCTCTATACTCACTTATGTATTAGTTATGGCTATTTCTGAACCTCATAGAAATAGAAACTGACAGCATATAATCTTTCATGTCTGGTTTCTTTTGCCCTACATTATGCCCATGAAATTCATCCACAGTATTGCTTGTAGCCATAGTTAGCTCACTGTCATTGCTGTGTAGTGTTCTATTAGAAAAATAATATCCATAAACACTGTATGCATTTCTCTGTGCATTTAGGAGGTGTTTAGTTGCTTTGTTGTTATGAATAATGCTGCTGAGGACATTCTTGTATGTGTCCTTTAGAGACCTGTGTATACCTATAGTAGTGGGATTGTTGGGTCATAGGGTATGTGTTTGCTTTATTAGAAACTGCCAAGGAGTTTTACAAAGCAGATGTACCCATTTGTCCTCTCAGGAGCAGATGGAAGTTCTGGCTGTGCCTCATCTTCGTCCACACTTAATATTATTAGTCCCTTTAATTTTAGCCATTCTGGTGAGTGTGTAGTGGCATCTTACTCTTGTTCCAATTTGCACTTCCCTGAAGATAATGATATTGAGCACCATCTCACAGGCTTATTGGCCATTTGAATATCCTCTTTGGGGAAGTGCCTGTTCAGATGCTCTGCTCATTTTTTAAAAGTGGGTTGTTTGCTTTTTCTTTTCAATTTGTGGGAACTCTGGTTAGAATTTTCTATATCCTGTTCAAGAAATTGTTGTTAATCCAACATTGATGAAGATGTCACTTATGTTTTGTTCGAGAAGTTTGATTACTTTTATGGTTCATATTTAGCTCTATGATTCATTGGAATTAATTTTATATCTGGTGGAGGTAGAATAAAGTTTCATTTACTTTCTCAATCAAAAGGCCATCACTTGTCCAGTGAATTGCAGCAGAAGTTTACTATAAGTCAGGTGACTACATATATATTAATTTTTTCTGACTTGTTATGTTTTATTTTTTAATTTACCCATTTATGTGCCTATTCTACACTGTCTTAATTACTATAATGTTAAGCCCTCTGATTTTGTCTTCCTCAAGTTTGTCTTGGCTCTTCTTGGCCCTTTGATTTTTTGGACATGTTTAAAAATCAGGTTGCCATAGTGTGCCATCCAAGAGTGCAGAAAAATGGACATATATGGTCAATTGATTTTCAACAAGGATGCTAGTGGAATTCAATGGGGGAAAGGATAATGCTTTCAACAAATGGTGCTGGGAAGCTGCATATTGATAGGAAAAAAATGAATCTCAATCCTTACTGCACATTATGAGCAAAGATTAACTCAAAATGTAAAAGCCAAAAATATAAAACTTCTAAAAACAAACTAGGAGAAAAATCTTTGCTATGTTGGAGCTGGCAAAGTTTTCTTAGGACATAAAATGCATGAACCAAAAAATTAAAAAGCTGATAAATTGGACTTTACCAAAACTGGAGATTTCTGCCCTTTGAAAGGCACTGTAAAGAATATGAAAAGGCAAGTGACAGACTGGGAGAAAATATCATCATATATATACCGGATACGGTTCTTGTATCTAGAACATACAGAATATTTTAGATATTATTATAATCAATAATAAGAAGACAAACATCTAGTTTAAAAATGGGCAAAATACAGTAAGTTCCCCACATCCGAATGAGTTCCATTCCTAGAGCATGTTCTTAAGTCCAATTTGCTCATCAATCCAACAAAATTAGCCTAGGTACCCAACTAACACAATCGGCTATATGGTACCAGCTACATCACCGCTGCTTTTGCCCTTACTTCTGTACATCCTGGACTTGAAATAAAGATACTCTACCACTGTGCTCTCTATAGTACTGTACAGTAAATTACACAGAAGCACAACTACTTGTAGAGGATGTACACAAGTGACAATGTATGCCAGACATGTGAACTAACTTTCGCAATGAGACATGCAAATACACGTTTGTATCCTTGAAAGTTTACAACTTGAAGGTTCATATGTAGGGGACTTACTGTATCTAAAATGATATTTAACAAAAAATATGCAAATGATGCTTAACATCATTAGTCATCAGGGAGATGCAAATTAAAACCACAATGTGATTCTACAGCACACTCATCAGCAGAGTTAAAATTGGAAAGACTGACAATACCAAGTTTTGACAAGGTTGCGGAATATTTGGAACTCTTAAAGATTGTTGGTGGGAATGCAAAACTGTCCAATCACTTTGAAAGACATTTGGACTGTTTCTTATAAAGGTAAACATACATTTATTACCAAGGAGACATTAAAATGTATGTCTACACAAAGATTTGTCTATGATTGTTCATGGCAGATTTTAGCATTGCAAGCCCCCATCGCGGAAGTCCCTCAGTCCCAGACAAAATCAGGATTCTGGATCATTCTAAATATCATCATTATTCTTGCCTCAAAAATGAATTGAGACGTATTTATTCTTTCTCACTTCTCTAAGCTTATGTAAGCTTGGTGTGATTTCTTAACTGTTTGAAAGGTTCATCAATCATTTGGGCCTTGTTGGGAAGTTTTAAATTATGGACTTAATTCACTTAACAGATATAAGAGTATTCTTTGTGCTTCTGTTTTACTGAATTCTTTTCAAGGAATTTGCCCATTGTATCTATTGTTGAATTTCCTGGCATAGAGTTACCTGATCTTATTTTCTTCCAATTGTGTTACATAATTTTCTGTGTAGTGATCTTGCAGTATTTATTAGATTATTCTAAGGTATTTGATTATTTTTAATGCCACTAAAATTATACCTTTTTAAGTATTCATGTTCATCCTCTTTGTTGCTGGCAAATCAAAATACTATTGGTTTTATATTATTTTACATTGGTTTTATATCCTGAAGTCTTTCTTGACTTACTTATTGATTTTAATAATTTATCTCTAGAATTTTAAAAATGTTCTATGTACAGAAATAATTTTACTTGGAACTGATAGTTTTGTTTCTTTCTTGACAGTTCCTATGACTTTCCTTTTTAAATTTCTTTCTCTTGCATTCTCTTTCCTTTTTTCTGTTCTCCTTCCTTCCTAAACTCCCTTTCTTCTTTTCTTCCTTCCGCCCTCTTCTCTTAGCTTTTTTCTTTCTTGCTTTTTGGCTTTAATGCACTAGTTTGGACTGCAAATGAAATGTTGGAAAGATGTGGTAATAGTGCACCTTCTTGTATTTTTCTTCATCTCAAAGGAAAATATTTCACTATTTCACCATTAAATGGGAACTTATTATGTTTTTTATAATATCCTTTTTTTCTTACAACTTCTACAGAAATCAGTATGGAGATTTCCCAAAGAACTAAAAGTAGATCTACCATTTGATCCAGCAATCCCACTTCTTGCTATCAACCCAAAGGAAAAGTGATTGTTATACAAAGAAAACACCTGCACTCATATGTTTAAGTTTTTCACAGTACAATTCACAATTGCAAAGATGTGGAATCAACCTGAAAGTCCATCAGTTGATCAGTGGATAAAGAAAATGTGATATGTACATACACATACCATGAAATACTTTTCAGCCATAAAAAAGAATGAAATAACGTCTTTTGCAGCAATTTGGATGGAACTGGAGACCATCATCCTAATTGAAATAACGCAGAAATAGAAAATCAAATACCACATGTTCTCACTTATAAGTGGGAGCTAAACTAAGGATCTGCAAAAACATAGAGAATGGTATAATGGACACTGGAGACCCAAAAGGGGGAGAGTGGGGAAAGGAAGAGGGATGGAAATTTACCTATCGGGTACAGTGTGCACAGGTGGGGGTGATGGGTATACTTACAACCTGGACTTCATTACTATACAATGCATCCATATAACCAAAAACCATTTGTGCCCCTAAAGCTACTGAAATTTTTTAAAATCTCTGTTTTCTTTTTTATTGCTTATATTTAACGTGTACAAAGTGATTTTTGATAGACTTATACACGGTGAAATGGTTACTATAATCAAGTAAATTTACATACCCTCATCTCACATTGTTACCTGGTTATGTTACAGCACCTACATTGCATTATAGTACCTACAAATTGCCCTCAGAAATTTCCAGTGTTCAATACAATATTATAACAATAGCTCTCATTTTGTTCCTTAGGTCCCTAGACCTACTCATCCTGCATGTCTGTGACTTTGTACCCTTTGACCTATTTACCCCATTTCCTCTTCCTCCTCCCCTCCCCAACCCCGTAACCACTGTTTTATTGTCTGCGTATTCACTTTTTGTCTTTCGATGGTACATATAAGTGAGATCATGCAGTATTTGTCTTTCCCTGCCTGGCTTATTTCACTTAGCATAGTGTCTTCTAGGTTTATTATCCTCTTTCTCTGAAGATTTCGAAAAATGAAATCATTTCATAATCAAATGGTTTATCTTAAATTTGAAAGTCTAGCAATAGACAAAGCTTGTTACCCAGAGGGACAAAAGTAGGTTTGGGGTCTGAAATAGAGCCTCTACCCAAATATATTTTTCTCTCCTAAGAAACAAAATCGTTTTTGAGCAATTATGTTCATGTTTTTAGCATATTAAAATAAAAAATGTTTCTACTTATTTCTCTTAAAGAGAAATAAAAATCTTATTCCTATAAGATAAAAAATGCCCTATCTAGCTTAATCCTTGCTTCATAACTTGAAAAATTCTCTTCCAACCCCAACAGGGAAAAGACTAGACCTGCCAGATTGGCAACCTGTCCCTTCACTTGCTAAAGAGAATGTATCGATAACCAGAGCTGCATGCAAATGACCATCCAAGTTTCGTCTAGCTCCCAAGAGACAATCAGGGTACGATACTGGTTCTCAGGACTCTAAACTAAGACTACCCAAGATGCTGGCTTCATGTATATTGCCTGTCAGCCCCAAACATGCTTATTTATCTGACTCCTTACTATTTTATTTTGAAGTCCATTGAACTGATTTGTAAGACTTCCTGAGAAGCTACTTTATAGAGAGGATGTCTAGCCACCCTTATAGGGCCTCTCTCTGCTACCCCTTGGGAAACTGTCTTGACCTTGACTTGCATCTGACATGTGTATTAACTTGACCTCATGGTTGCTTTTGGTTATCTGCATGTCTGTTCAGCATTATTCATTCACCTGGGTTTATACAGTAAGTCCCTTACATACAAATGGGTTCCATTCCAAGAGCACATTTGTAAGTCCAGTTTGTTCATAAGTCCAACAAAGTGAGCCTAGCTACTCAACTAACACAACAGCTATACAGTACCTGCTACATCACCACTGCTTTCACTCTTACTTCTGGACATCCTGGGCTTGAAATAAAGATACTGTACTACTGTGCTTTATACAGTCCTGTACAGTAAAGTACATAAAAGCACAACCACTTGCAGAGGATGCACACATGTGACAATGTATGACAAACACATGAACTAACTGATGTGATTGGACATGCAAATGCATGTTCACATCTTTGAAAGTTTGTAACTTGAAGGTTTGTATGTAGGGGACTTTTTATGGATGTGTATGAAGGCCCTATCACATCCTTATCATTGTATCAGGCACTGTGGGGGCCTAAGAGTGAAAGAATATTCTAGTAGTTGTCCTCCAAGAGTTGTACTCCAGGTGGGAGCATCACCTACAACACACAAGTAAAACAAAGAAAGAATGAAGTGCTAAAGTTCCTGTTACTGCCTTCCAGGACAAACATTCTCTCAGGGACTAGAGAGAGTAGTTGGAGAACAGGTGAAGGGGAAGTGTCTGAGCTTGAGGGACACCTCATGTTCAATCCAAACAACATTGGTCGGTGTATGGGCAGGAACCTGGCGGTGGGAAGACAAGACTGAATTAAACAGTGATTGCCTGGATATATCTCTTTGGCGACTGCCATTGGCACATCCTGTCAACTCTACCTTCAAAGTCAATCCCAGCGCAGTCAATTCCACGATCTGCACCATTCCCGCCTGGTCCAAGTCATGGCCCTCATGGCCCACATGCTGCAGCCTCCTGGAGGCTGTCTTGTGTCCCCCCTACCACCACACTATGCACCGTATGTCAACTAACTTTGCCCCATTCAGAACCCCTTAGCTTTCCACTCACAAAAAGCAAACCAGAGCCCTTTCCACACCCCTGGGATTACCCCTCCACCCAAGCCTCACGGCCTCATACCACATCATTCTCCAGCACATGGACCCTCTAGGGGTTCCTCAAACACTCCTGTGTGTCCCCTTTTCTGGGCTTTGGAGTGGACAGTCACCTGCTTGGAAGAACCTTCTCTCTTATTTTACAAGACTCGCTTTACCGGTCACCAAGTTCTCTGCTCAAACATCACCTCCCTAGAGTTCATCCTTCCCATCTCTCTCTGACCACTCCCCACCAGGTTTATCTTCCTAGCGCTTATCATCCTCTGAGGCCACATGGGAGTGCTTTGTCCCCCTCTGCTGTCTGTGCTGTGACTGGGTGCCTGACTCATGGCAGATACCTGCTGAATACTTGCTGAAAAAATGTACAAATGTACAATTCACCATCCAACTCTGCTCCCCGATAACCCACCCCTCCAAATGTGGTCTTAGTTCCCTTCCTCACGGCAGCAAGGACCTGTCCTCTGCTGATAAAACACCTGTGAGTGCTGCTGCGTGCAGAAACCTCTTGGGATGCAGAAGCCCTTGTGCAAGGGAACACGTGTCTCTGTGGCACATTGGCTGCAATGAACACCTTCAGGGTCCCTGTCTTTTGTCTGCAGGACTGAACTTGGGTCCTCGGTCACAGGGAGGGACCAAAAACTCCAGCAGAGAGCTTGCCACCCTCTCACAGGCTGCCTGCTCGGCACTGAGCAGGGCCTGCACATTCTTGAACTAAACAGAGTGTGTGTGTTCCCATGATTCTCTGATGCGGAGTTTCTGAAAAGGTTTGCTTACCTTACTTACTAATTAAAGGGAAGTCACATTTTTCCCTCCCCGGTGTCTGCAGCCATACCACCAAGGGCTACTTGATAGTCACATGCAGATTGGGTTACACAGAGGCCCGCGACAATGCCATTCGCTGTGATGATTGAGTCGACAAGGCTGAGCGACTTGGGGAAAATATTTCCCAGTTGGACTAACCTGTTGGCGGCCTACTTACCATCACGCTTGTTTTTATAATGAAAAAGGAAATCATTTCGGCTTTTGACGATGGCAGCTCCAGAAATGGTGAGTGAGGTGGGTGTGGGGCTAGAAGACGCTTCTTAAAGATGCTTTTCCGCATTTTTCGTTGTCATACAGCCTGCCAGTGACAGCCTGTTTGCAGGGGAGGGGGGTGACTTTCTCTCCCAGGATCAGGCTTTCAGAAAGCGTTTTTCCATTTCTTCTTATTCTTTTTATAAAGATAAACCACATAATTTGTCACATGCTGATGGTAAACAGAAGCATCAGCAAGAATCAAATCCAAAAAATGGTTCAACGTGAACTTGTCAGTTTTCGAAGCTATTCTTGAGGTAGGAATGGACTAAACATTGTTAGCACAAAACTCTAGCTTAGACTTTATTCTGACCCATGTGAAACAAAGTTTGTTTGAATGGCTTAGTTGTTTTCCTTGGAATTTCAAACGTGCCCACAGGTAGCTGTAAAGGAATACAAGTGGATGATCGAAGTCTCTATGTTTATGAGCTTGTTGGCACCTCCCTAGATTTTAGGCCTTAGAGGGAGCAGGTGCACGGAGCACCTGTGCCCGGTGTCTGGAATTTGACTGGAAACGTCATTTTCTTGCTTCCTCCACCCTCTCAGAGTTACAGGGAATGACTTGGAAAGGCCTCTGGCTTCTTGGCCTTCTGATAGGTGGAATTCTCTCATGGGAAACAGAGCCCTACTGTTGCTTTGGTGCAAGCCAGCGGTCCCCAGCCACTCCTTACTTCGCTATGTCAGGGGAGGACTGAGCACCCGGACAGCTTGGATACTTTCATCCTTAATTAGGTCATGCCTGTGTGTGCCAGGAAAGGGCTGTATTTATGGGAAGTGACTGATACTGTGGCCGAGTGTCCCTTCCCTGGCGCCATCTACATTTTTGGGACTTGCACATTATGTGAGTATCAAAACTTCTTATGCTTATGGTAGGTGTGACGCATGTGTAGACAAAGAATCGTTATGTGAACAGATTAAAACAATAGCAAAAATAGATGAAAATTGCTCTGAAAGTAATTTATCTTCTGAAGAATAATGATACAGTCACTTCTAAGTGGTGAAAGGGTCTCTCTCTAAAGGCATGCTATTTGATGGATTTTAAGATCGGTCGGACACACAACGGGGAAGTCGTTGTCTTAGTGGAATTAAGTTCATACTTTTTTGTGAATTTTAGGAGGTTTTCTGTGACCTGCTGTGGTTCAGACAAAAATGTGTTCTCACTAGACGAGCGTTTTTGATTCATCAGTACTAAATGCACTTTTGTGGAGTGCTGAATTTCATTTAAGATTTGAGATATGAAAAAGATGCGCCTGATGCTGGAAGTATTACTAGGAAAACAAGGGCTTTCTGTTCTTCCTTGGCTCAGGAGGTGGAGGTGGAGGTGGAGCCGAACCTCAGAGGTCCTGAAATAGTCACCATGGGGGAAAACGATCCTCCGGCAGCTGAAGCCCCCTTCTCCTTCCGATCGCTTTTTGGCCTTGATGATTTGAAAATAAGTCCTGTTGCACCAGGTAGGTGGAATCAGGTGGGACTCTGTGATTTCCGCCATTCCCATCTGGATGAACGTGGCTGAGGGCCCCTGCAGGGGGAAATGTCTCCCCAGACCTTCTCACACCCACAGGCTGGACATCTCAGAGAGAAGGGCATTTGAGAAGGGGTCGTTTTGTTTTGTTCAGCTCTTTGCTAACTCCCTGGAGACAGGTTTTTTCAGAGACTGCGGCTCTGCCATTGCCCAGTCAATTCTGAAGGAAGTCAGATCCCGGCCAGGAAATCTCTTAGCTCTCCAGGAAGCCCTGAGAAGCCCTGGCCACCAATCCTTCCAGAAAACTTAAAGTAAATTAGATGTCACCAAAGGTGTTAGAAGGCTAGATTAAAATCCAGCAGCAGTTGACAGAGTGGTTCCTAGCAACTAAAAAGAGGAAAGTTGGTTTTGTCAATAAGACACAACTGCTTGGTAAAAACAGTGGACTCAATGGGAACCTATCCAGCCAGGATCTTCTTGATCAGGGCCTATCAGGACTGGTCAAAACGAGCTGTGGGCTTGCTGGTCCCATAATTTGGGGCTTGGATACAGGCAGAATGCTGACCCTCCTGGTGCTGGGGAGGAACACCATGGCAGCTCTGCCAGAAGTTCCAGAAAACATGGAGTGAGGGCCACCCTAATGATTCCTTTTAAACCTCCTGGACAGTTGATGTGGAGGAGTCATGGAAAGACTGGGAGGGGGGAGAAGAGTTTCAAGTAAGTGAAAAGATACGAAATTTAAATATATGGATCAAAATTTGCATAAATGTAAATGAAAGGGAAAAAATACACTGCAATCACTTGACTTCCAAAACTTACTTGATTTTTATGTCTTTGCATTCCTTCTCCTGTTTTTGCCTGTAGGTGTAGTTTCATGCACTGTACAGATACATTGGCAGTTGCTATTTGGTTTTTATAAATATCTTTTTTAATGACATCTATCAAGTAGATGTGCAATTTACATAGTCATTTGATCATCATTTGACCTAAAACTGCTTCTATTGTAAAAAATATGTATATGAATGTAGACACATTTCTTTTTCCTATTTTTGATTATTTCTTTATGATTAATTCTTAGTGGTGGGAAGGAACAAAAATTTGAATACATTTTTTATTTTAAATAAAGCAATGTATTGTTCAATTTAGGAAATACAAACAGCCAAGAAGATTTTTAAACATTACCCACAATTGCACCATTACTCAGAGATAATCCTATGAACACTTTATTATTGAGTTTCTTGCCCTTTTCTACCTATAAGCTTCCCTTTGGAAGTAACATATACTATTTTTGCTATTTTGAAGCTTTAAAAAAATTTAACAATATCATGTTCATCTTTCCGTGGCATTAAATAGTTGAACATGTTTTAGATGTTGACAAACTATGGTCTATGGGTCAAATCAGGTCCATCACTTGCTTTTATAAAGAAAATTTTATTGGAACACAGACACAGCCATTTGTTCACATACTGTCTATGGCAGCGTTCATGTTTTAACAGCACAGTGGAGTTGTTGGGACAGGTATGTGGCCATAAAATTTTAAGTACAGGCTGAATATCCCTAGTCCAAAACTATGAAGTCCAAAAGGCCCCAAATCTAAAACCTGAGCACTAATGTGATGCTCAAAGGAGTTGCTGAAATATTTCTGGTCCCAAGCATTTCAAATAAGGCGTATTTAACTTGTATTGACTCTCTTGATCCTTTGCAGAAATTGTTTGCTGACCCCTTTTCTGTGTCATATAAGTATTCCTATAAATGTTACATTGTATGTGTATACTGATCATTATTTCACCTGTTCTCTTTTGTCATTTGGTCATCTAGGCTGTTTCTGGCACACCAATACTATAAATGCCACTTTTCTAAGTGTCCTTGTAGGTAGAAATATGTGCATATCTACAACGACATTTTAAGGTATACTTCTAGAAGTGAAATTATGAAGGTCAAAAACTTCATCCACTTTTAAACTCTGCAGTACATATTTCCACTTGTGTAACTGGAAGGTTTATGTGATTTTACCCCCATGCGCTGAGGGTAGGGTTCCATTCCCTTTCACTGTGGACAGGTCATTGTGAAGTTGGTACATAGTTATGTCTAATTGGCAATTTTTCATTTCCAGAGAGGTGGGAAGTTTTTTCTTGCTTATCACTTGCATTCCTTCTTTGAAGAGATTCCATGCCCTTCACTTTTTATTCCAGGCGTGCTTTCAAAAGCAGAAAGGAGGGGTGGGTCCCTTGAGGCACCCCAGAGCAACATAGCAGAGGAGATGCAGGCCAACGAGACTCCAACACAGAGTTTTGAATTAAACATCAATCTTCGATTCTACCATTTGGAGACACTTCCTAAACATAACTTAGTGACAGAGCAGCTGGAATGATCCAAGGTCATTCCTGGGGCTTCTGCTGATTTTTTAGTTATAAAAGAGAGGATGGGCATCTCCACAAATAATTATTCATTTGGTGCAGGCTTCTTCTGGGCGGTGGGGAATGAGGTTGGAGCAAAGAGTCCTCTCTGCAACTCAAGACCACACATGTGCTGTCCTAAAAGGAACTGGACTCCTACCGCGAGTTAAAACAACCTTCATTATCATGATGTCATTCATTTATTTGTTTATCTAACACATCTTTTTACCAGGACTACTGTGTGTCCTGTGCTGTTCTAGTACTGAGAATGCAGTCTGAACAAACCCTTGATTCATTCAGGCCTAAATCCCAGAACTTGCCATCATCTCCCCTTCTTTCTTGCTCTGTGTTTACTCTGTGTGTGACTCCTAATTTCTCTTCTTTCATTTTCATCTTACTTTCTCCTTCTGTGCACTCTTCTTTTCCTCCCATTCTACTTCTTGTTACCATTTTTTTTAGTTGGGGTCTCACTCTGCCACCCAGGTTGGAGTGCAGTGGCACGATCATGGCTCATTGCTGCCTCGACCTGGGCTCAGCTGATCCTTCCTCATCAGCCTCCAGAGTAGTTAGGACTACAGGTATGTGCCACCACATCTGGCTAATTTTTTATTTATTTATTTTCATAAGGATGAGGTTTTGCTATTTTTCCCAGGCTGGTCTCAAACTCTTGGGCTCAAGGAAGCTTCCTTCCTCGGCCTCCCAAAGTGCTGGGATTACAGGCGTGAGCCATGGTGATTGAACTTTTTTTTTTTTTAAATCATTTTTGTCTTCAAATTCTCTTCTAAGCAGCCTCAGTGATGTTGATAATTTTAAAATCACACTCTTTATTGGCAGAGGGTGAAGCTGTAGGTTTTCAAAGATAGGCAGAGAAAGATCTTTTAGCTCTTCCATGGGAGGGTGTTCCGCTCAACACGCCCAAGACCAGGGGAAGAGAGGCAGGCACTAGTCTCCATCCTGGGTAATTGTGGCCCTTGGAAAACTTTGCTCCCCTTTCTGAATTTCAACATTCCTAACTTTTAACAAAGACAGTTTAAGTATAGATGTATTTTCAGGGTTGATGAGATAATTTATGTGAAATGATCTCTTCTCCCTAAGAGGAAAGGGTGCCAGTGGAAATCCTCCTGGCTGCCCAGAAAGGCTTTAACTTCTGGGCGTATTAATGCTCCTTACATATGGTTTTCTACCAGCTCTGCTGATTCTGTATGCGAGAACAGTCAAAGGTCTGAGATTTCACTCTACTTGCAAGTTAGAAGTTTGCCTCCACAATTTCATGGCTGTTTCAGAAGACATGAGTCTCTTGGGTCAGAGACAAAGAGCGTTACTTCTTACAGCACAGTAGATGACATGAACATCCTGTTTGTGCAGTTGCCTTTGTCTTCCAAGTCCCACAGAGGCATGTGGAGCAGCCCATGTGTATGTTACACGTGCAGGCGATTTGCTTCGCAGCTGAGTATCCCAGAGCCAAGGGAACCCTAATCTCTATATTGAGCTGCAAGCAGACCTGTGCAAACATTGCTCTGGAGGAAGGTATTATATTTGTTAAGCTGTAAACAAACCTGCCTCTTGCTCTGGAGGGAGACATTGTGTATATCTTCTAAGACTGTTTGCTCTACATACATCCATGGAGAGATGATCTGGACCGAAGGTTGTCAAACGAATCACAGAAAGAGTGGTCTGCTAACATCCTGTCCTTTAACCCCTCTGGGAGATCCCAGAACTCCCTCTGCCTGCACATACCCTGTGTGGGTTTTCTACCCTCATCTGTAGGGAAATATCATTGGAAGTTGGGACTCTACTTCCCCTCCTGAGCTTTTAAATAAAGCCCCAAAACTGGAAGACTTGAAACAACTGGAATTTATTCTCTCTCAGTTTGGGAGGCCAGAAGCCTGAAATCCAAGTGTCAATAAAGCCGTACTCCCTCTCAAACCTGCAGGGGCTCCTTCCTTGCCTCTTCCTAAACTTTTGGTGGTTTTCCAATAATCTTTGGAAAAGATTATTGCTTGTAGATGTGTCACTCTGAACTCTGCCTTCATCTTCCCTCAGCTGCCTTCTCCTGTGTCTCTTCGCATCATTTTCCCTCTATGTGTGATTGTCTCTGTGCCCAAATTTCGTCTTTTTATAAGGTCACATTGAATCAGGGGCTACTCCAATGACCTCACCTTAATTTTGTTACTCTGTAAAGACCCTCCAATCCATGTCCAAATAAGATGATATTCTGAGGTACTTGGAGTTAAGACTTCAACATATCTTTTGGGGGGGACACTATTCAGCTTATAGTACCATCCCCTGACCCAAGATGGACAGAACTGGGTCAGAGGTAGAGAAGGTGGGACTGAACTTCTAGAGATGGTGTCCCTTGGTAGGTGGCCCCTTCTCTAATTAAGGCCACTTTCTTTGGACTGGGACTTCTCTGCATAGAGGGGAGAGTGAACGAGTGAACGAATTGCTAGATTTGAAAGTTTCACGCTACTCAGAATCAAATTCTGTGGTGTTCTGCTCGTCTTCTTCCTTTTGGTTTTCAGATGCAGACGCAGTTGCTGCACAGATCCTATCACTGCTGCCATTGAAATTTTTTCCAATTATCGTCATTGGGATCATTGCATTGATATTAGCACTGGCCATTGGTCTGGGCGGTGAGTGCAATTCATTATTTAGTAGGCTCTCAAATACCTATCCAAGTGTTTAAACTTTCATGAGCGTCCCCCTCGTCCTGGCATTTTGCTGCTGCCCAGCCTTAATTACTGAAGGCAAACATCCTTTTGGTTTGCTGAGTTAGTGTTTTATTTGCCTGCATGGATATAAAGCCAGCCTGGGACTCAAGAGGGACCATTGGCTATGCTCGTGGCTTCGTCACCAAGAAACCTGCCCAGTTAGAAGTGTCGAAAGGCAGCTGATGAAATAGAATCCCTCTTGTAGGAGGGGGGGTGATGCCAACCTGTGGGGAGAAGACAAAGAGGCTCATTCATGCAATGCCAGGCACACCAGCTATTTTTATAATAAGGGGCATGTGGCTTTTGAGAAAGTGGGTCATTTGGATGGAGGGTCTCTCATAGGGACCAATTTATCTTTCAAATAACTGGATTATGAATCAGTTTAGTTCACTACCTGCTTCACTGTGTGGTCTGTAGTTCATTCAGTTCCTGTCCCAGGCAAGAGAAAATGGTGTAGCCAAGATGTTCTCAGTTGGGACTCCTTGCTCGGCCAGTTCAGCGGGTCGGCCCACAACCATGCAGTTTCTTTCTTGACCTTGAGCCCTCCAGAGTCTAACCTAATGTTGAATTGTTACTCCAGAGTCAGGATGAGGCAAAATGGGGCACAGCAGCCCCACCCCTTGGAATTCAGAACAGAAACTGGGCTGCAGGAAACAGGCCGCTGATGGTAACGCGATTTCAGTACAGGTTTCATTATTCATGGGCAAGTTCCATGCCATGTGGCAGGTGGACTGTTGTCAGTGCTGCGCACTGAGAGAGGTGTTCACTAACATTCCTGCTCTCCTTTCCTTTTATCAGTCCACTTTGACTGCTCGGGGAAGTACAGGTGTCGCTCATCTTTTAAGTGTATTGAACTGACAGCTCGATGTGATGGAGTCTCAGACTGCAAAGATGGGGAAGATGAGTACCGCTGTGGTAAGGTCATGCCTCTTCACTGAAGGAGTAGAAGGAAGCAACAAAGCCCAACTCTAACCCTTTCTATCTGTGAAATGGAGCCAAGTTTTTGTCATTGTCATGCCATGTTCTCAGCTGGGGTTCAACAGGCATTTACCCCAGGAAATGTTGGGCTGGATGGTCAGGGAGGACCCTCAAGCTCAGAGTCACTTGGGGAGACTTCACCAGCAAAGTGATGAGACCTCCAGGAGGTCTCCTAGGAGATCAAGACAGGAAGAGCTCTCACTGCTCTGCGATGAGGAGGCTGCTGTGGATAAGAAGTGGTTCAGATTCAGTAGTGCAGGGTTTGAGCTGCTTGGAGTCTCAGGGCTCCACTGGCCCCTAATGAGACTTTTTCTTTGTGTATTGGCCAGTCCGAGTGAGTGGTCAGAATGCCGTGCTCCAGGTGTTCACAGCTGCTTCATGGAAGACCATGTGCTCTGATGACTGGAAGAGTCACTATGCAAATGTTGCCTGCGCCCAGCTGGGTTTTCCAAGGTTAGTTAAAGAGCATTTCCAACCCATGGAAAAAAAAACCACAAGCAATAACAAAGAAGAAAGACAGCTACCATTTAGTTTAGTACTATTGGGTGCTTTAACATGTTATCTAATTCTGTTCTCATGGCAGCCCTGAGATGCTTGATATCATCCTCATTTCACAGACAAGCAAACCGAGGCCCAGACAGGATAAGTGACTTGCTTAATTCATATGGGAAATGGCATATCTGTAGGTCCTCGGGGCCAGACTAGGACCCTCCAGATGCAAACATGCAATAAAGAGCTTTGAAGTTGAAAAAGAAACTGTCCAACTCCTCACTCTACAGCTCATAGAATAGCTTTCTGTATACTATACTGCTTGGTTCTGATGGTCACATCAACGTCCATGCATACTTCTCCAAGAACCCCAAAGAACAAATTGTTAGAAGTCAGAAATTTAGTGACGACATGGTCATCCAAAATAGTTATTTAGCAACGTGTAGAAGAAAGAACTATGGTAATGAGCTTTTTCATTTTCCGTGTTTGGTATTGCTAACATTTTTTTTCATTGGGGTGACACATTTTTACCTAGACATGGGCCTCCTTCTCTCTCCTGGCCCCTTCCTTCTGACTACCTGCAACTTCCATACTTCCATGGGTTCCCATAACATCCCCTTTACTCCTCTCTGCTCAAAGTGGGTAGGATTCACCTTCTGCTTTGCACTTAAGGAAACAAGGTCATTAAAGCCAAACTGCTCTGAATTCTCCACAGACTGTTGATTTTCACATTCAATGCGTCATATTCTCAGCTCTTTCTCCAAAGCTGGTAAAACCTGAAATACCCTTCAGCCTATATCCCTGAAGCCAGCTCCCTTCTCACTCCAGGCCAACCCAGATTCAGAAATCAACTAAAACTCAAGTTCAACAAAAGCAGCAAAAAATAATTCATACAAACACCTTCAAGAATTATACATTACAAGTGGAGGAAGTTTACATAGCACACACACACACCACACACACACACACACACCACTGCAAACAGCTTCCCCATTGGATATTCTTGTTCCTGCCAAGCCTTCCTTTGACTCATGGTAGGTTGCATAGGGGGTCCCTTTGTCTTCCCTTTTCCCTTCCTCCTCTGTCCTGGGGTACTATCCCAGCCCCTCCCCAAGCAAATCTCAAGCTCTCTCTCCTCTATGATGCAGAATCTCTTAGCTCAGCTCCTTTCCCTCTGCACCCACCAGATCCAAGTCTCCAGCAGCATTTAGGGGCCACCTCGTGGTGTGAGTGCCCTTAGATCTCTCCTTCACTGCAGCCT
>CAUYQG010144715.1:0-10565 GCA_963574415.1 Tarsius wallacei | reverse complement strand
GCCCGGCTGATTTTTTGATTTATTGTAGAGATGAGGTCTCGCTTGCCCAGGCGGGTCTCGAACCCGCGGGCTCAGGCAATCCACTCACCTCAGCCTCCCAAAGGCGCGGGATTACAGGCTGAGCCACCGAGCCCGGCTTCCATTTAATTTTCAACGGTCTATCAGGTAGGTGGTAGTGAATGAAGTAGCTGAGGTTCAGAGAGGTTAAGCAGCCCAAGGCTTCTGGAGGATTGATACAGACTTGGCCCCTTTTCTTCTGACCCCCAAAATGTCTTAATGTGAGAGGCCCCATGCTCCTAGCCTGTGACATAATTAAGGAGATGAAACCAGGGGAAGATTATAATGCATCTGGGCTAAGGCTCAGATGGTTGAGTAGGGAAAGGTGGTGTATGAGAGTGTGAAGTCAGAGACAGGACAGATTGATGCTGTTTGAAAGGAAAGGAGTTTATAGGTGCTAAATACAGATATAGACTCTTCCTATCTCTGGGAGCTGCCTTCAGATCTGTCTGTGTTTGAAGGGTCATAGGTACATGCTGTTATTCATAATTGCCACTATTCCCAGGATCATCGGTCCTATTCAGAAGAAGAGAAAAAGGCTGAAGAGAAGGAAGGGGCAGAGACCCAAATGCCTTTCTATAATCTGAGCTTGGGAGAGGAAGAGGAGGTGGAGGAGTTGGCTCTGAAGCTTACCTCTGGGGACTCTGTATCTTGTCCTGAGCCAACTGACCAGATCCTTCAAGAAAAGAAGGTGAGCTGGGCACGGTGGCTCACGCCTAAACTCCTAGCACTTTGGGAGGCTGAGGTGGGAGGATTGCCTGAGTCTGTGGGTTTGAGACCAGCCTGGGCAACTTGGTGAGACCTCATCTTTACAAAAAATCAGCCAGGCTTAATGGCATGTGCCTATAGTTCCAGCTACTTGGAAGGCTGAGGCAGAAGGATCACCTTAGCCTAGCGGGTCGAGGCTACGGTGGCCGGGAGCATGCCACTGCCCTCAGCCTGGATGACAAGATGAGACTCCAACTCAAAAAAAAAGAAAGAAAAGAAGGTGAAAGTTCCAGAGTTGGGGAAAGATTGGTGATGGTGGAAGAGAGGGCAAATGTGGGGACACAATCCAGCTCTTATTTCTCACTTCCTAATCCCCTTTTCTAATGCCCCAGTTGGACCCTAAATCTGGAGTTCATTCTTTCTGCCCTTGATTTTGTAAGCTGGTCTGCATGGATATTTAAGTTGGTCTTTATTACCTCTTTTTTCTCTTTCTCAATTCCCAGATGGCTCTAATGAACTTGCTGTGCTCTACTTTGGTCTCAAACATGAACATAAAACATGAAGGGGACCCTACCCAGGTTTCCATCCTTGAAGTCTGTAGTGAACTTGCCCCCTTGGAGCCTGAGTTTATCCTCAAGGTATTGCGGTTTGAAGGAGAAGGGAGTGGGAAGCTGGGAGATAGGGAATGTGGTGTGTGGGGGGTGGTGACTAGCCTCATTTGGGGAGTGGGAAGAGCTTCACTTAGAAAGGGTCTCTCTGGGTGAGTTCGGGGCCTAGTCCCTGAGGTTCATTAAGAGTGGGAAAAGAGTGTACTTTGATTGATTTGTTTAGTAAGTTACCTAGGCTAAGTATGCGATGCTAGGCCTTGAGGGTCAAGCTATAGATAAAATAAAACTTGGTTCTTGCTCTTAAGGAGCTTGTAGTGTTGCTAAGGAAACAAAACACTTTCCCAAATATCATGTACATGTAACTGGAGTAGTAGATAGTGAACGTGTCTGAAGCAGAGAAGAGGGGGTAAATGTTTTCTATGAGGCCTTTGGGAGATAGCAGATTTAATCAATGATTTAAACCCTGGGTAAGTTTTGGATAGACATTGATGCAGGAGGTCTTCCAATGAGGGAATGGACCTGGTTGACTTGGAAGACAGTTGGTAGGCTCTGAAGAAGACATGCCAGAAAGGTGAATTAAGGCTAGAGGATGAAGGACTTAGAATGCCACACCAAGAGCCTGGGCTTTATATTTTGTAGACAGCATGGCATGCTTAGGAAAGGTTTTATGCAAGCATATTCAGTCAGCAAGTTAGTTCAGGGCATGATGTTATGGGAGAAGTCTTGAAATCCCCACTTTGTGCCCCAGGCATCTTTGTACACCAGGCAGCAGCTGAATGTCCGTAATGTGGCCAATAAAGTCTTGGCTATTGCTGCCTTCTTGCCAGCCTGCCGGCCCCACCTGCGACGATATTTCTGTTCCATTGTCCAGCTGCCTTCTGACTGGATCCAGGTAGCTGAGTTCTACCAGGTATGTTACTCATTTCTCTCTCTTGTTCTTACTACATCCCTGGAAAAATTCCGTTTGGCTTCCCCTCAGCTTTTTTCAACATTGGTGCCCAGATAGGACAGCTTCTCCCCATCCCAGACTTGGTTGTCCAACATGGAAAATATAATTAAGAAGGGTTGGATCAAAGTTTGAGAAAAAATGATCTTATTTTGGACCTTATGTTTCTATTGAACAAGATAAGAATCAGACAAGTCTACTGACTCACTCAGTACCACAGAAATTATAATTTTAGACCTGGGGCTGGGATCTTGCTTCCTATTCTGTGCTCCCATATAACTCTATGAAGTGGTCTTATTTTGTTTTGGAGGGTCTGTTTGGGCCTCACTTCTAATGGTCTCCTCTCTCTTTGACAGAACCTGGCTGAAAAAGATGAGAATAAGTTGGTGCCCCTGCCTGCTTGCCTCCGTGCAGCTATGACTGACAAATTTGCCCAGTTTGATGAATACCAACTGGCTAAGTACAACCCTCGGAAACACCGGGCCAAGAGACGCCCTCGCCGGCCCCCTCGCTCTCCAGTTAGTCCCTAGGCATTCATAACTCAGGCCTCTTTTCTCTGGAAAGGGAAGAACAAGGAATCATCATGACCCTGAGGAGTCCTACACCAGGAACCAAAGAAGTCAGAGAAATCCAGGGGAGCTGGGTAGAGCTCGGGGGTAGAGAGAGAGAGCAGGACAGACTTCTTTCCTAGCTGAATTCCTTTTTGGTAGAGATGCTCCTTCAGGGCTATTGAATGTGCTTCGTCGGGGACAACCTCTATTTCCCTTTTCAAACCTGCTGTCTCTGTCTCTACAGAATATGGAGTGTTCATTTTCTAGGAAGTGTTTTCCAAGGCGCTTTCAATTTCTTAAAGAGGAACAGATAAAGGTGAGCCACTTGTTCTGGGGTTATATATATGCATGTACAGGCTTTTCCAGGCTAGTATTTAGAAACAAAATTCCATTCTGTTTAGAAATACTAACAATGAGTATGGTAGATGTATACCTATTATTTTCTGCTTGGAATTCTCAGCTGTGATTGTGGATTAGGTTCTGAAAATACTGGGAAAGGGTTATGTGGGGTTTTTTTCTTTTCATTTCACTCTTGGTGATGTGTGATGTGTCCAGTTGGATAAGTGAGTTTAAAACATTATGAAATATCTACCTCCTGTAGGAAGTTTTGAAAAACAAATCAAACAAAATATTTTATTTTAATGACAAATAAAGCATTGTACTTAGCAGTTAAGAGCATAGACTTTGAATTCAGATCACCTGGGTTTGAATCTCACTTCCACCCCTTGCTAGCTATGAAACTTTGGTCAAATGGTTTAAACTCTCTTATCTCAGTTTCTTTATATATAAAATGGGAATAAGAGCAGAACACATTTTTGGGTTGTTGTGAGGATTAAATCAGCTACTGTTTTTAAAGCATTTTTAAACAATTCCTGACACTAAATAAGTGTTAGCTATCATCATCATTATTAAAACAGATTGTTAGGAAAATATACATTAGCATTACAAGAAGAAACACATTCTTAGGTGGCCAACTGGTCTTTCCTCTTCATCCTATTAATATATCCTAAACTTAGCTCTTCTACCATAGAAGTTTCTAAAAGCCAACTTCTTTTAGTTTTTTAACTCCTCATGGCCTGTATTGTGCTGCTGCTTCCATTTACTTGTTGAGCCTCTTTAAATAAGAGCTGATGTCCCTTTTCCTCCCTCTAAGAACAAGGATGTTCCCTGCACATTCTATCCCAATCTTGTTTTTCACAAGCCAGTCATCCCATGTTAGTTACTGAGAGTTCAGTCTTGTGTGAATAAGACAGTAACCCCAAAGAGCTGCTAACTTATGGTCATCATGGGAACTCTTCTTACTGGAGATTTGTACTCTCTTCCTACTGTTTGCTCAAATCTATTTTGAGGAAAGAAATTACCTCATAGGTATAGGATAGTCTTAGGCTCTGCTTTATGAAGAAAATGTTTGTGGTCATGGATGAAATGACCCCTGTGGGACTTGGGGATGTTTCTGCAGTTTGAGAAGTCCCACAGTGCGGCGTCAGAGAAAAATAATCTACCAAGGTTTACCCTGAAGAAGTTGGTTCAGCGACTGCACATCCAGGAACCTGCCCAGCACGTCCAAGCCCTACTGGGCTACAGGTGAGAAGCTTCACTCTGAGTATACATTCCATCTAGGTAACTTCTTGACTTTTCAGTGTCCATAGCTTCTATCCCAGTAGTTTTCAATGCCAGCAATGTGAGTTTGGGAAGACGTGGCCTGTGAACACGACTGACTTGCTTTCACTGACTCACCTTTTCCTTTTTTGGGTTATTTTCTTGCCAGCTTTGAAATGATAGGCTCTTTCTTTTTTATCCCAGATACCCCTCCACCCTACAGCTATTTTCTCGAAGTCGCCTTCCTGGACCGTGGGATTCTAGCAGAGCTGGGAAGCGGATGAAACTTTCTAGGCCAGAGACCTGGGAGCGGGAGCTGAGCCTGCGGGGGAACAAAGCATCTGTCTGGGAGGAACTCATTGGTAGAGTGACCTTGACCATCACTTTCCTTTCTTTTCCTCATTTATACCTCTATATTTTAGACCCTGACTAGATATCTGTGGCATGATGTAGTTTTTCTTTTAACTGGTAGTTGTGGCATTGAAAATGATTAGATTTATAATGTCTGCCATTGGCTGCACCAAAGAGGACAGTGGTAGCTGCTTTGAGTAAAGTTAACATCATAGATCCGCAGGTTCGAGACCCACCTGGGCAGGCGAAACCTCATCTCTACAATAAATCAAAAAAATTATCCGGGCGTGGTAGCGCGCGCCTGTAATTCCGGCTACTCGGAAGGCTGAGGCGGAAGGATCGCTGGAGCCCAGCAGGTCGAGGCTGCGGTGGCCGGGAACGGCCACTGCACTCCAGTCTGGGCGATCGAGTGGGACTCCAACTCCAAAAAAAAAAAAAAAACACATCATAGATCATTATTCCAGATGTGGTTAGGTAATACACAAATCTTTATCAACATATGACAAAAGTGATACCCTCTCTCTGTGTATCAATATCTGTTTAATTCATTCCAAGCAAGGTAGGATTGGCCCATGGTATATTGCAAGCCTATATTTAGGAGATAGAAATTTTAGGTAATTCCCCACATTGATAAAACACAAAACTCAAATTGGGGAGGATCAAGTTACCTTCAATCTTCTCTTTCTTTTTGTTTTTCTTGCTAGTTTATTTTTAACTATAGAAGACTATTTTCACCTTGTTTCTTTTATTTCCTTTTTCCTCCTTGAAAATTTAAAGTTAATTTTTTTCTGTTGAAAAACGTTTAACTTTAGACCTTTTGACTGCTTGAATTTTATTAACTACTTATTTTGTAGCTTTAGCAGCCCAAATTGTCTTTTACCTTATTTCTCTGTGAGCTATTCATTATAGATTGCACTCAGGGCAGCTTGAATTGCTTAGCTACTTGACATTCCTTTCATTTTGTGGTTGTCATGGTGGTGTATGTATCAGAATCACTTGGGAATTAAAACACACACACATACACACACACACACACACACACACACTCCCCACCTGACAACCTCTTCTTCAATAGTTGAAATGGTTTGGGATGGAATAAAATAAAGGGGCTGGGTGGCTGCTAGAATATGTAGATGATACTGTATGCATCATCTTCACTTCCTCCCTCTGGTTGAGAATCACTGTCCCTGAAAATGTAAACTGTGTCATTTTTCTTGGGTGAGGCAAATGCCCATAGTCTAATCCAGTGACCTCTAGAATTTTTTTGATCCTGTACTGCAAAAACAAATTTTGGAATATACCAGAATATATATATATATGTATGTGTGTGTGTATTTAAAATTATATATTATGCAAATATATTTATATAAAATTATATACATATACTGGTATGTACTTTAGGAAATACATAAAATATAAATATACTTACAAAAATAAATAAAAGGAAGTATGAAAACATATACATATAAGCATAAAATATAAGACAAAATGTAATTATGTATTCAGACTTCTTTTATTTTTTTTTTTTTGAGTTGGAGTCTTACTCTTGTCACCCAGACTGGAGTGCAGTGGCCGCTCCCAGCCCCCGCAGCCACGACCTGCTGGGCTCTGGCGATCCTTCCGCCTCAACCTTCCAAGTAGCTGGAACTACAGGCGCGCGCTACCACGCCCGGCTAATTTTTGATTTATTGTAGAGATGAGGTCTCGCCAAGTTGCCAAGGCGGGTCTCGAACCCGCGGGCTCAGGCAATCCACTCACCTCAGCCTCCCAAAGCACGGGATTACAGGCTGAGCCACCAAGCCCGGCAGACTTCTTTTTGGAGACCACAGTTCTCATTAATAACTCATTAACAAATTTTTGCAATGAAATCTGAATTTTTCAGTCTGAAGGATAAATGTTCAGTTTATTTTCTAGTATCACAAATATGATATTGGACTTAATTTCTTATCAAAAATGATCTCAAAAACCATTCATACATAACAACAATTGAGAGAAACTTGAGTTGACAATGGATACAATAATTCATTTATAGTATATATACAACCTAATTGTTTCTTGAAGTTTGTGAGTCAGAATTATGACTGGAGAACTCCAGGACTTCCAGAAGGCTGACAGCTTCTAGCTATGATTCAGAGTCTTAGATCACCTTTACAAAGGCACCACTACTCTCCTGATGGAAATTGCTGATAGTATGGGCTAGTGTTCAAGGTGGGGTGGCAGACTGGCAGACCTCATCTCTAAAGTGGTCTGAATGCACCTCTGAGCATGTCCAGGAAAAATATCACACCTTCTATTTATGTTTACTTTGATCTGAAAGAAAAGAATGTTCCCATCATTCATTATGCAGATCAAATCCATATAGACAGTCTGTATGTAATAGGGTTATGTGTTTACGTATGATAGTTGAGGTTTATTTGGGAAAGAGTAGGAGTTCTCTAATCTGAGGGCACTGATAGTGCCCCTTCACTCTTTTTTTTTTTTTTTTTTGGTTCTTGCATTATGTGACTTATAGCAGCATATCTTTGAAGTATATATATATAGAGAGAGAATTATGTTATTTAGTACTAACCAGACTAACCCTCTGAAATTGACAGAAGCTTTAAAAGATTATTATTAAGAAACTGTGGCTTAAAGATAATACTAATATCACAGGGAAAAGCAAACAATAAGAAAGTAATAGAAGTGAAAAAAAATTTTTTTTTTGAAACAGGATTTCATTCTCACCTAGGCTGGAGTGCAGTGTTAGGAACCCAGCTTACTGCATACAGCCTTGACCTTCAGTCTCCCAAGGAGCTGGGACAATAGGCACGTACCACCATGCCCAGCTGATTTTTGTATTTTTTTTTTGTAGATATGATATCTTGCTATGTTGCCTAGGCTGGTCTCGAACTCCTGGGCTCAAGTGATTCTCCTGTCTCAGCCTCCTAAAATGCTGGAATTATAGGCTTGAGCTACCACACCCAGCCAAGAGGTGAAATTCTACTCCAGTGCAAATCTTTTTCACCTATATTTAAATGAAAAATAATGCCTATTTAATTAGATCTTATAAGAAATTGGCAAAAAACTTAAAAATTATCCAGAAGGTTATTTAAAATATGTATTTATATTCATTATTATAAATGGTGAACTTTACCTTAAATGTATATTATGGCTTGAAATGTTAACTAATGCATGTACCATATGTATACAATTTATAAGTAAACTTACACTAGGAAATTTCTCTTTTAGCCATCTAGAAAGTTTGGAAACTATTGCTCTAGAATAGAGAATACAGTTTAGCAGTGGAACCCAATTTCAGGGTAGAGCCAGATCAAGTGGTAGCATAAGTTGTTTATTGAAACAGCCATTCCACAGACAGTGTTGCATAAATTTTGCTCCAAACTTCAGGTTAATCCTGTTTTTATTTTTCCAGACCTTTATAACATTTTGAGTAGATTAGATTTAGATTATATGTCAATTTTTCATTTCTCCATCTTTAACTTTCTACATGACTGGCCTCTGAACTTCTTGCTCTGGTCTCTGACCTCTCTCTCTCTCTCTCATCTCTCATCAATTGTATTATCTTTTCCTTAGAGACCAGGGTCTCACTGTGTTGTCCAGGGTAGCCTTGAACTTATGGCTCCAGGGCTCAAGTGATCCTCCTGCCTCAGACTCCTGAGTGGCTGGTATTACAGGCCACTGTGCTGAGCCTCCACATTTGCTTTTCTTACCCTGTATCCCTTACCTCCCACAGAAAATGGGAAGCTTCCCTTCATGGCCATGCTTCGGAACCTGTGCAACCTGCTGCGGGTTGGAATCAGTGCCCGTCATCATGAGCTCGTCCTCCAGAGACTCCAGCATGCGGTGTGTGTGAGGGGCTTGTAGTCATGGGGCTCAGCAACTAGAAGTGGGTATGGAGATATGGCTGTTGCTTTGGAGGCCAGGCTTTTCCAGGTGGCTGAGGAAGATCATGGCCACCCAGCTGTTTCCATGTGAGCTGTAACTAGGTATGAAAACACAGATAGGTTGGGGAAGGGGACAGGTTTCAGGTTCAGTCAATCCTTTGAGAAATTACAACAGAGTATATGAACTTGAATTTTTATTTTCTGAATTCAGTGACTTGCCAGGAAGAGTCACTTCTTTGATTTAACTGACTTCAGAGGGAGTCTTAAAAGAAACAGGGTTCCTTCTTTCTTCTTATTCCTTCTTTTCTTTTTTTTTTTCTTTTTTTTTTTTTTTGAGTTGGAGTCTCACTCTGTCACCCAGACTGGAGTGCAGTGGCTGCTTCCAGCCACTGCAGCCTCCACCTGCTGGGCTCCGGCAATCCTTCCACCTCAGCCTTCCGAGTAGCCAGAATTACAGGCATGTGCTGCCATGCTCGGCTGATTTTTTGATTTATTGTAGAGATGAGGTCTCGCCAAGTTGCCCAGGTGGATCTCGAATCCACGGGCTCAGGCAATCCACTCACCTCAGCCTCCTGAAGCGTGGGATTACAGGCTGAGCCACCAAGCCCAGCATATTATTTCTTTTTATTTACCGCCAGTCTCCCTGACTTTCTAAGAGTCTCTGGAATCTTTTGCTCACTGTATATGTAAGGCCATGGTCAAAAGTAATATAAAAATCTTTTAAACACCACGGTAAAAGTTTAATTCTTGAAAACCACTGTACAAAAACAAGCAACTCGGGCTGGGCTCTGTGGCTCACACCTATAATCCCAGGATTTTGGGAGTCCGAGGTGAGAGGATTGCCTCGGCCCACTGGTTTGAGACCAGCCTGGGCAATTTGGTGAGACCTCATCTCTACAATAAATCAAAAAATTAGTCAGGCATCGTGGCACATGTCTGTAGTTCCAACTACTTGGAAGGCTAAGGTGGAATAATTGCCTGAGCCCAGCAGGCCAAGGCTGCGGTGGCTGTGAACATGCCACTGCCCTCCAGCCTGGGTGATAGAGTGAGACTCCAACTAAACAAACAAACAAACAAAAAACAAACCAAGCAACTCAGATATACAGGGAAAGAAGAACCATGACAGATTGTGAACAATTGAATGACAAAGAAGGTGATATAGTGGCTCCTGTTGTATGACACTCCACTGGTTGAGAAATACAAGCTCTCCAAGTGGGCCCTTGTATAATATATACAAGGGCTGACAATTAAGTTGTGAACTTATCCTAGAAAGAGTGCTACATACCTCATTGCTGAATGTCACTATGGTCACCTTCAAAGTACTCTCCTTGGGAAACTCTGCACTGATGCTAGCACCTATTCCACAAATCAAAGCAATTCTGGAACTCTTTCTGGAATGGCAATCAGAACTGTCATCGTATTACTCTTGATGTCCAGAATGTCATCAAAATGTCTTCCTTTAAATATTTCCTTTATCTTTGGGTCAAGAAAAAAGTCATTGGAGGGCCAGATCAGGTGAGCAGGGAGGGTATTCCAATACTGTTATTTGATTACTGGTTAAAAACTCCCTCACAGTGATGTGTGAGTTGGTGCATTGTCATGATGCAAGAGCTCCTTCAGGACTTTTTTTTTTTTTTTTTAAGTAGGAGTCTCACTCTGTTGCCCAGGCTGGAGTGCACACTCATGGCCACCACAGCCTCAACCTGCTGAGATCAGGTGATCCTTCTGCCTCAGTCTTCCAAGTAGCTGGAGTTATAGGCACATGGTACCACACTCAACTAATTTTTTGATTTATTGTAGAGACAGGATCGCACCAAATTGCTGAGGCTGGTCTCGAACTCCTAGGCTCAGGCAATCCTGT
>CAUYQG010144711.1:0-19591 GCA_963574415.1 Tarsius wallacei | reverse complement strand
GCCCGGCTAATTTTTTGATTTATTGTAGAGATGAGGTCTCGCCAAGTTGCCCAGGCGGGTCTCGAACCCGTGGACTCAGGCAATCCACTCACCTCAGCCTCCCAAGGCGTGGGATTACAGGCTGAGCCACCGAGCCCGGCTAGTAAAAGCTTTTTAATCTGCTGTTGTACACCCTTCTCCAGTCCATGCAATACATTTTAATCTGTAAGACGATCCAGTGGGTTTTCATTTGTACTTTGAAAAGTGTTAACAAAAAATCTTTGGCTTTTATAAAGCATATCATGTCTACATTTAGAATACTGGGTTTGCTTTCTTTTAAACTCTCACTGGCTGGTCTCAAAATTGGTGGTGGTGGGTTTGGGGAGGACTGCCTCAGCAAGAGAGACAGATAGTGTTCTCCAGTTAGGCCCATTGAGCTGACAAGGCTGACTCCTAGGGGAGTTGTGGTTTTTTTCCTGAGAGATGACAGATATGTTCCTCCACCTACACCAATACAGGACAAAGGTCTTGACTCCTTGGGGAGTTGGAAGTCTCTTCGTGATATGTGCAATCCTCCACTGGTCCTCAAGACCAGGCTCTTGATTCCTAAGGAGTTGGAAGTCTTTTTGAGATGTGGATCCTTGACCTGTACCCAAGACCAGGCTCTTGACTCCTTTGCAGAAAAGAATTCAAGGAGGAGTCACAGAGTGTAAAGAGAAGACAGTAATGCCAGTAATCTCCAAGGAGCTGCTCTCTAGATAGGGAGTGCTGGCTTTTATCGAGTTTTTTTTGTGTCAGTTTCATGTCAGTTATAAGCCAGAAGTTTCCCTTGTAAGCCACAGGAAGTTTGTGTCAGTTTCATTCTAGTTGCAAATCACAGGAAGTTTTTAACCTCCTAACTTTGGGTTCAGTTCCCATTCCCCCCACCCCATGCGTAAGCTAGCTAGCCTGCCTCAATTTAACTGGCATCATAATAGTATTAGAAAATATACTGCTGAACAAGACAAAATAAGATACATGATTAACATCTCTAAAGGCAAGTGAAAGAAATAAGATTTTGTTATATTTTCTTTTATATATAGTTTTAACCAGATTTTTCCCTTTTCCTGAATCCGAGAATTCTGATACCGATGTCAGCATTTTCTTTTTCAGTTTGTTTATTTATTTATGGTTCTAAGTGCATTTATTTACCTAGCATACAATTCAGTATTTTAAAAAAGAATTCAAAAGGTCATTTTTGTTATTTGAGTAGAATCATTAATGGTTGGCAATTCTTAGGGATTATTTCTTTTTTAAATTATAAAGATGTGGGTTACAATTCAGGGTTAGGTATACAAACATTGATTATGCAGGTACCCTTATTAATGAGGAATGCCCCTCCTTCCCCCAACAGTTTCCCACTACTGCCAACCCCTTTCTTATAGTATTATAATTATTCAAGACTTGCTTTTCACATCTTTAGATGTGGGAAGGTTAGAAAGCAAATCTTCTAGTCTCCCTTTTTTAAGCCATAAAAGATCTTAACATTTAAAAAATTATAAATAAAATTTTGGTATAAAGTATTACATTTAAAGGAATATAAAGTTTAGTCATAAAATGTAAATATTTAGAAAAGTTTTCAATAAATCAAAAGACATTCTTGCAAGACAATCAACAAAGTGGAATTCTTCCTTGTTTCTGCATAGGTACAAGGACAACTTCAGGATAAAAAAAAAACTCATTTATTGGACAATAATGAGGTTACAGATTAGAGCAGGTATAACTGAAAACAGCTTGTAAGGGGTACTGAGGACAAACTGAATTAATCTCTGAAAATACACATATTTATGCCCCAAACCAACTACCTTATAAAATTCTCGAAAACAAGTATACATTTCACGTCATCTAGCACACAACCATGCGTCATCTAGCCTCTTGAAAACTCTGGCCGGCTGCGGTGGCTCATGCCTGTAATCCCAGCACTTTGGAAGGCCGAGGGGAGAGAATTGCCTGAGCCCACGTGTTCGAGACCAGTCCAGGCAACTTGGTGAGACCTCGTCTCTACAATAAATCGAAAAATTAGCGGGGCGTGGTGGCGTATGCCTGTAGTTCCAGCTACTAGAAAGGCTGAAACGGAAGAATCGCCTGAGCCCAGCAGGTCAAGGCTGCGGTGACAGAGTGAGACTCCGACTCAAAAAGACAACCCCCCCAACTCCTTTGTACGGTTCCCACAGAATGAGAGTGAAAACAGCAAACGACATTGAAATAAAATCAGGAATACTGCTTTGAGTTTGTGGATCCCCTGGAAGGGTCTCGGGGACCCTCAGAGGTCACAGCACAATCTGAGAAGCACTGTACTGGCTTCTGTTCTAGATAGAAGCTGGGGCCATAACTATCAATAAGACACTCTCTCTGTGGGGCAATAAATATCTCTGTAGTGGCACCTGTGATCTGTTGTAAAACGGGGCAGATCGGAGTATTGTGAGAGTGGGACAGGAAGACTTCCTGCCTGGCGGGTCAGGGAAGTCGGCTCCAGGAAAGCGACCTTTAAACTGCGACCTGCTGAGTCCTGAGCGGGCACTCCTTCCCGACTGCCTCCTCAAATCCTAAGAGAAAAGGGGGGGACGGGAAGCGACAGGGGTCAGAAGTCCCCGCTACGCGGTGGATTCTGAACGAGGCACGAGGAATCCCCAGAACAGCCCCACTGTCATTCGACACCTGGAGTGTGGCCAGAATCGCCAGGGCCATAACCGCGCGTGGCGCCGGGAACCGCGTGTAACTGTCCCCCACCAAGGGGGCAGCGGCGGGGTGGGGCGTGCTGCGCGTGGTCTCAGGTAGAGAGGGACGGCTGACACGGTGGGCGTCTCTAAAACGGCGAGGCCAGGGCGCATCTCCTGATACGGTCTCGAGCCACGCAGAGGCAGCTAATGGGAAAGGGAGACCCTGCAGGATCGATCCCCCAGCAGCATCTTCAGAGGACTCACAGTCGCCGGCGGTTCTCAGTGGGCGCTATCACCACCGGAAGCGTCGGACACCTCTTCCGGCTCACGGAAGGTCAGCTTCCGTCCGCAAGCTTGGGCAGGCGGTCCTTTCCCCGCGGACTCTTGCGCCCTCGGGCGGCGTGTCTCGAGAACGACGCGAGCTTGTTCACGCGAAATGCAAATAAAGATTTCTTCTTCAAAAAACAGGAAGTGCTTACGGAGGCCGGGTGGGCCGCGGCGGCTGGGCATGAAGCCGGACGGCGACGGGGGCGCTGGTGGCGGCGGCTGTGGCGATGAGCGACATAGTGGAGAAGACGTTGACGGCGCTGCCGGGACTCTTTCTGCAGAACCAGTCTGGCGGCGGGCCCGCGGCCGCGAAGGCGTCGTTCTCCTCGCGGCTGGGCCTCCTGATCCGCGGCATCACCGCGCTCACCTCCAAGCACGTAGGTGCCCGCCGGGCCGGGAGGTCGGGGGCGTCCGGGTGAGGCCCCCGCGCCGAAGGCCCTGGCCCGGCGGCGACACTCCGGGGCCTGCGGGGCCGGCCCTCCGCGAGGCTCAGGGGCTGCCAGCGTGTGGGTTCGTCCTCCCGTCGGCCCGGAAGCTTCACTTTTCTGCCCGGACTGACGGCAGGGAGGCCGGGTTCGCACAGTTGGCGGTGGCACCGACTCATTTGATTTCTTGAACCTCGGACCCTTCATGTGTTTTCTCTACTCAAGTGCCAGAGTACCGATACATGCTTTATAGGGTGTTTTGAGGATTCGATGAGATGTCAAGGGTGTGAAAATACCCAGTGCCGTAGAAGTGTCAGGCGTTTTTGAGCTTCTCCAAAGTTTCTTTCCCTACTCAGTTTTCTTCTCCCTCCAGTCCCTTCAGCAGCTCGACATCACCCACCCGAACGGATCCTGGCCTCCGGGCCTGCTGTGGAATATCTTTGGGGAACTTGTCGTTCTTAGGTTAGAGCAAAGGAAAAGCGTAGTTCACCCAGAATGTAAAATTTGCTGAGTAAGTCCCTGATGAGCTTTGAAAATGAGTGGTTGTGATAGAAGGTAGGCGCCCACAGACTTGATAGTTGCACGAATTGTGCAGGATACGGGTTCAAAGCTTGAAGGAGTTTATATCTAAAAAAGAGCACGAGTTGGCTGGGTGAGGTGGCTCATATCTGCAATTCCAGCACTTTGGGAGGCCTAGGCGGGAGGATCACTTGAGGCCTGGAGTGGGAGACCAGCCTGGGCAACATAGTGGGACCCCTCATCCCCATGTCTACGAAAATAAAAAATGAAAAGCACGTGTTAATCTCAAAATTTGTTCAACAGATATTTATAAATCAAGGTTATGCGTGAGACACTGAGAAGAATAGTTTAAAAGACATTCCCTTTTAAGGAACTGGTCATCTGTTTTGGGCTTAAGACAAGTATAAGCATGACTACAAAGCTTTGAACCCGTATCCTGCACAATTCGTGCAACTATCAATGCAATATAAATGCTAAGAGTGAAGAAGAAACAGAAGAAAAAATGCTTTGGGGGTTAAAAAAATTATTTTAAAACTGAATTTAGATGATACTCTACTGGAGAGGATCTTCTTCACATTCCAAAATCCTTATTTGTGGACTTAATGTTATTTCTCTGTATGTTTTTAATCTTTGCTAATTTTTATGAGATACCAAATAAAATTTAAATAAAAAATTTTTTGGTCTTTTTTTTTTTCTTTTTATATTTTATTTATTTATTTTTGAGACAGGGTCTCATTATGTTGCCCAGGCTGTCTCAAACTCCTGGCCTCAAGTGAGCCTCCTGCCTCAGCCTCCAAAGTGCTGGGATTACAGATGTAAACTACCATGCTTGGTCCTATTTTTGTTCTTGAATTGCAGTTTGAAATTGTATATAGGCATCCAAATGTGGCACTACTTCACCAGTAACTCTTGATTATCTACCTAATAAATGCCTGCTAAGTCCATGTGTAATTTAAGGATAGCATTATATTATTTAAAAGTGGGACCAGTTTTCAAGTCCTTAGGTAAAATACAATGCAGACAGTAGAAGAGACCACATAGGTGTGTATGTGAGATAGAAGGTGAGGAAAAGGAGCTGAAGAATGAGGAAAGGCTAGGGAAGAAGAACACAGTTTAAGAAAAAAGATCTGTTTCTGTTTTTTGCCTTCTTACTAAACTACTTTATTCCATGGAGACTTTTTACTTCTATGTGGAAGATGTGAGACTCTTATCCTGGGCTAGTATGTGGAGAAAATATTTCTACTCTCTTTCCATCTTTAATTTTTTTAAACCATTTTCTGCCATTCTGCCATTAAGGGTACAATAACTGAGTAAAGAGAAGAAGAATCGATAGTTTGGCCTGCAAATATGTATTCTCTCCAGGGTTGATTCTGAAGGTTAGAGAAATGCCTCTTGGCAGATCTTCAGCACATAATGTTTATAACTCTCCTTTAAAATAATGTTTCTTTTTTATTGGAAGTGTTATAAATTAAACTTTTTCTTTTAAAAATGTAGTTTTAAAAGACAAGTATTCAAGCATTTAAATATTTTCACTTTTTCAGGAAGAAGAAAAATTAATCCAGCAGGAACTGAGTAGTCTGAAGGCAACTGTTTCTGCTCCTACTACAACACTGGTAGGTTTGCATAGTCAGTGCCAACAATTTGAATTTGAAATCTGGTTCACTATGCACTCGATAGTGGCGTCATGCCGATCATTTGCTAAGATTAAATGTTATTGTCAAAATGAGTTACAAATGGTAGCAAGCAGCCATTAACTTTAGCTTTTTATTATTGATTGATTGTGCCAGAACAAGACTTGTTTGTGTCAAGTCAGGGCCAACATGATGATGATGTCACAAATGTGGTGATACCCCTGGGATACCAGTGCTGATCCAATTTTTTTTTAATGTTGTGCACTTGGAAAAGGCTAGGATGTATCATTTAACATAATATTTTCAGACCTGAGTTGATATATTGTAGATCTCTAATTTTACTATTATACATTTTGGAGTATAGGTTGACTGAAAAGGTAGAGTAATTATTTTCTTGCTGTGAAACCGAGTATATTACATAACAGAAGCTAAATTAAGGCCCAATTGTTTTTAAACTTTATTCCATATAATTTGGTTTTTCAGACAAATAATTTAGCAACTATTTAATGAGGGGTCCCTATTTGCAGGCCCCTGTGGGACTGTCCCAACATAGTTAGATTAAGACCCAGTTTTGTTTTGTTTTGTTTTTTGAGCAGGAGTTTCACTCCTTCCCCCAGTCTGGGAATGCAGTGGCGTACTCATGGCCACTGCAGCCTCAACCTACAGGACTTAGGTGATCATTCCGCCTCGGCCTTCCAAGTAGCTGGAACTGTAGACACGTGCCACCATGCCCGGTTAATTTTTTTGATTTATTGTAGAGATGAGATCTCACCAAGTTGCCTAGGCTGGTCTTGAACTCATGGGCTCAGGCAATCCTCTCACCTTGGTCTCCCAAAGTGCTGAAATTATATGCGTGAGCCACTGTGCCAAGCCAGTTTTTTTGTTTTTATTTTAAATGAAATTTTTTCCCCCCAATCAGCATTTGTTCTGCAAGTATTTAATGAGAGCCTTCCTTGTTTAATCCATGAGGAAATGTTTTCCTTCCCACCAGTAAAAATATCAGGGTAATCATTTTTCTTTTTTAGAAAGTAGGATTTATTAAGAGGACAGAAAAGCTCCCACAGTGGGAGAGGACCCAAAGGATTGCCATAATCATTTTTCATGAGTACATGATCATGGACGTGAACAATACTTGTAAAATCTGAGAATGTTTATATTTCCTGTTGTGATCATAATTATGTGGGCAGGTGAAACTCAAAGCATAGTTTATGTATCTATGAGTATATATGTATAAGTATGTTTGTGTCTGGATGTATGTGTGTCTGTGTATAAAATCATTGTGTTTCTTAGTCCTTGATAGAAATGTTAAGCAGAAATGGTTTCTCTTTGTTAGATTTTCGTTTTTAATAATTGATATCACTGTATAGTTTTTCTTGCTACAGGGCATAAATCTAGTGTTGGGTAGAACTACAATAAATAGGTAGAAGGTAGGAAGCCAGAATTTGGAAGGAAGATATAATAATTATGACCATCCACCTCTAGCATTCCTTACAGAGTAGTCTGTCCATGAGGCGTTCATGTAGAAGTTAGATGACGGTTTGTTGGAGAAGTTGTAAGGAAAATTCCTGCATTGGGGAATGTGCATTCTTTTCCAAAAATAGGAGAATGATAGTGTGTGCAGTATAGTTTTAGTTAAATAAAGTTCATAATGACTTTTGAAAAACCCCGAGATACAATGTTACAAATCCAGTATTGAAACTTAATGACTTAAATGAACACCTTTGCTATTAATTAATGTAGAAATCTTTGAAGAGAGACTTCCGGTGTCCTTTAAGTTTGTTTTCTCAGCATCTGGGAGTCTTAAATTAATGTGTTAATGAATTAACTTTTATTGCTTTAAGCAAAAGTGACCCAAATTAAATTTCATTCCCCTAAGATTTTTCTGTTTCTCCTTAAGGTCTTCATATTTACACAGGCACACACGTATACAATATTGAACATTATTATCCTTGTTTTAAATTATTTATTTATTTTTATTTTATTTTAAAACAGGATTTATTGAGAGGACAGAAAAACTCCCACAGTGGGAGGGGACCCAAAGAGGTTGCCCTAAAGTATTTTATTTAACTGTTTTCTAAGCATCTTCTAATTCAGTAATCCTGTAATATGCTATCCCTAATTAATTTTTAGATATTAAATAGTCTGTGAGCTTTTCTTTATTTTTTGTTTCAGCTTTTCTTTGTTTTGAAACACGTTAACATTTTTGTTGCTGATTAAAATGTGCTGTAAATATCTTGTAAAATCTGAACACAAATATTATCTTGCTAATAAAGCATACTTGTAGACGCTCTTAAAAATTTTTAGCTTGCATTACAAATATTAAAAGGTTCCATTAAAAATGGAATATTATGGTTGGGTGTGGTGGCTCATGCCTGTAATCCCAGCACTTTGGGAGGCTGAGATGAGAGGATTGCTTGAGCCCATAGGTTTGAGACCAGCCTGGGCAACTTGGCAAGACCTCATCTCTATAATAAAAAAAAAAATTAGCGTGCCTGTAGTTCCAGCTACTTGGAAGGCTGAGGTGGAAGGATCACCTGAGTCCAGCAGGTTCAGGCTGCGGTGGCTGTGAGCATGCCACTGCACTCCAGCCTGGACAACAGAGTAAGGAGCTCTAACTCAAAAAAAAAAGGAATACTATTAGAATGGTTATCCCATTGATGAAATCATGTCTCGCAGTTCATAATAATTGTGTTATTTTAAAAAGAGTGCCTATAAAGTAAACTGTTACTTATATGTAGCATAATAATTCTGAAGAAAGTCCAGGTGCAATTTGTTTTTTTTTTCTTTCTTTCTTTTTTTTTTTTTTAAGTCAGGATCTCTCTCTTTTTCCCTAGCTGGAGTGCAGTGGCATGATCATTACTCACCACAGCTTCAACCTCCTAGACTCAGGCAATCCTTCTGTCTCAGTCTCCCACGTAGTTGGAACTACAGGCCTGCAACACCATGTCAGGCTAATTTTTAAAACTTTTTTGTAGCTGCAAGGTCTCACTATGTTGCCCAGGCTGGTCTTGGATTCGTGGGCTCAAGCAGTCTTCTTGCCTCAGCCTCCCAAAGTGCTTGGATTATAGGTGTGAGCCACTGTGCCTAGCTGCCATTTGATTTTTAAATGTGAAAAATGTTTTTGTTATAGAAATTATTACCAACTTGTAGAAATTTTTTGGATGTTTTCATTTGACATTGCTACAATTTAGAAGCCAAGCAAGATTATCACGGATGGGCCGGGCTCAGTGGCTCAGCCTATAATCCCGCGCTTTGGGAGACTGAGGTGAGTGAATTGCCAGAGCCTGAGGGTTCGAGACCCGCCTGGGCAACTTGGCAAGACCTCATCTCTACAATAAATCAAAAAAATTAGCCGGGCGTGGTAGCGCGCACCTGTAGTTCCAGCTACTTGGAAGGCTGAGGTGGAAGGATCGCCGGAGCCCAGCAGGTCGAGGCTGCGGTGGCCGGGAGTGAGCGGCCACTGCACTCCAATCTGGATGACTGAGTGAGACTCCAACTCAAAAAAAAAAAAAATTATCATGGATGAAATTTTGTCGGAGGACTGTATGTATCATATAACCAAATTTTACGCTGGACACATAGAAATAGCTGTAGTTGATATATTTTATAGTTGTGCCACTAACAAAATAGTGAAATAATTTTACTAAAATTAATACTATTGGTGATTAAGATTGGGAGCAACTTTTATTTATAAAGTCTGATATTGGGTGATTAATTTGCAACATATATGTAACTTTTTCAGTACCAGGATTAAAGAATTTCCCTGTTAAATGATTAGAACATAATTAAAAAAAAGTCAGAACATTCTATTTATTTATGCAGTGACTGGATATTTTGTGTTTCAGAAAATGATGAAGGAATGTATGGTGAGACTTATATATTGTGAAATGCTTGGATATGATGCTTCCTTTGGCTATATACATGCAATCAAGTTGGCTCAACAAGGAAACCTCTTAGAAAAAAGAGTAGGTATGTATGTATTTAAGACTGTATTTAAGACTTTCATACCTTCGTGTTGTCCTCAAAGTTCCAACTATTGTATAGAATAAGTGATGGCAGATATATAGTACAATTTTAGAATACAGTAGTATAATTTCTGAAACTTTTAAAAGATAACACTTCAGAAATTTAAAGTCTATAAGTGAAATCAGTTTTCCTGTTTCACAGTATTTTGGAGTTACAGAGATGAAAAATTGCTTGAGGTCTTGTGATAGTGGTTGGCTGACTATATATTTGTCAAAACTCATTAACTTTTAACACTTAAAATTTTCTTGTATACAAATTATACCTCAGTAAAACTGATTTTAAGAAGTCTGTCGGGCTGGGCTTGGTGGCTCAGCCTGTAATCCTGCGCTTTGGGAGGCTGAGGTGAGTGGATTGCCTGAGCCCGTGGGTTCGAGACCTGCCTGGGCAACTTGGTGAGACCTCATCTCTACAATAAATCAAAAACTAGCTGGGCGTGGTAGCACTTGGCTGTAGTTCCAGCTACTTGGAACGCTGAGGCGGAAGGATCGCCAGAGCCCAGCAGGTCGAGGCTGCGGTGGCTGGGAGTGGCCACTGCACTCCAGTCTGGGCAACAGAGTGAGACTCCAACTCAAAAAAAAAAAAAAAAAAGAAGTCTGTCTAACCTCATTAATTTAATGGTCAGAAATGTTTATTTATAGAATACAAACTGAAATTGACTAGAATAATTTTAAATATCCTGTTCTTAGTTTCAGAAATGTTAGCTATGAGGATTAGAGGTACCTTTTAGAAATTTTGTCTCTGTGGTCATCAACCTTTAGGGCTGTTAGGAAACTTTTTTCAGGGACTTAAATCTTCTGTTCATAAATGCTTAGCTTTATATCAGAATCCCATTTATTTATTTATTTATTTATTTATTTATTTAAGAGATGTGAGATGAGGTCTCGTCAAGTTGCCCAGACTGGTCTCAAATCCCTGAGCTCAGACAGTCCTCTTGCCTCAGCCTCCCAAAGTCCTGGGATTACAGGCTTGAGCCACCGCGCCTGGCCTATATCAGCATCTCAAGAAGGAAGCACTTTAGAGTAGTATGCAGTAGCATATGGTCTTTATTCAGAAGGGTTGATAATGCCATGTTGTCAAGGACTAACATTCTTCACAAAATATATTGACCTTTGCTATCAGATAATGGAGTGGAGGTGGTAGCTGTGTTTAAACATTCTGAGATTTTATGCACGCAACGTTCCAGTTGTTGACCCCACTTCACCCAAAATACCCATCTGTCTTTTAGATTCGTTATATTCTTTCCTTCATGTATATGTCCTTCGGCATCCTGTTTCTCTCTTCCCGTATTCCAAAATCAAGTTTTAAATCTTGTGTGACCACTCAGATGGCTCCTTCCATCTGTTACCTTATAGTATTGTTGTCTTCTCATACATACACATTTACACACATACACACATTCTTTTTTCTGTTTTTATTTTAATTATTTGTAAATAGGGTCTCGTTTTGTTGCCTAGCTGGTCTTAAACTCCTGGCCTCAAGCAATTCTCCTGCCTTACCCTCCCAGAGTGCTGGGATTACAGGCATGGGCCACTGTGCCTGGTTTCTTTTCATATACTAATTAATGTTTTAGCTCCTGAACTAATTAAAGGAAGGACCGTTTTTTTTCCTTTGAGTTTTTAAAGTAGTCTTTATTAGTAATTTGCTTTTCCTAAAACTTGGATTTCTCTTAAGTATTATATAAAAATGGAATTTTATTTTACTACTGTTTTATTTCAGATACACTTACAACGGCCATTCAGTCATATTCACTGTTTTTAGTGGCCAGCCCAACCTTGAAAATTCACCTAAGTCACTGTTTTCATATCTGTAAAGTCTTTCTAATGATGTTGCTATTTTAGCTTCTGAAAGGTCGTATTTGTAGTGTTTTTCTTTTCTTTTCTTTCCTAAGAAGGAAAAGATCAAAATATCTTTCCACCATTGTTGAGCATTTTAGGAAAAGCAATAACCTACTTCATCCTTTTCGTTTGTAAGGAAAGCCTGTTAAATATGAATACATTTGGAAGTGTTTAAAATACATACATGAAGGGAGACAGTGATGGCAGATTCCAGTCTGGTATTTTTGTGCCTCCCTTTTGTCTATCTTTTCTTCTCATTTTTTTTTTACTTTTTCTACTTTCTCACTATTTCTTTCCTTTCTAATGTTTCCCTTCAATTTTGAGTGATTTTATTTTATTCCCTTTACATATTAATTTACAGCGGTTGAGAAAACATTGATGTACCCCTCTTGGAAGTATCTATTTTTTTAAGGACCCTGAAAGATACATCCTAAGAAATTTACCTTCAATAGTTAAATTTTGTCTTGAATTGGAAAGATATTTATAAACAAAATGAAAGATATTTTCTTAGGGATTTTTTATTTATAAAATGTATTGTTTTCATGGACTGGGTATGATGGGTATCCACTGTTGACCAGGTGCTACAGTCAAGCATAAAGATGGATAACTTACATTGTTTCTGTTTTGAAGATGTCTGCAATGGCAGGGGAGGAAACAAAGACAAACAGATATTAGAAGTTAGAATATAATGTTGAAATTGCTTTCATGAAGGTGTGAACCATGTGCTGTGCTCATATAGTCAGGTGTAAGAATGATCTTAGAAACCTTTGTGTCCCTGGTCTTAGAGAAGGAGAATATGCTGATTAGATTTCTTATGAAAGTTCTGAAATGAAACTACTGCGGAGCCTGTTTAAATGTTGCACGTTTAGACTTTAGTTAGACTTAGCTTTGGTCCTGGCATTTTTGATTTGGCTTCCTTTGGCATGAATGTGAACCTTTGTCTTGCTGTTGTTACTTAGCTATCTTCCATGTTACCATAGATAGAAAATTTTGAAAACAATACAGTCAATAAATATTGTATAGTTGGTGATATAATTATTTTGTAAAACTGCTGCTACATTCTGCTTCTTAGACTTATGTGTAATTTTTTTCATTTTCAATGTAGTTTATTTTTAACAATATATAATGCCTCACGACTCACTTTTATTTCTAGCCTCACTACCCAGTTTGCCCCTTACCCTCACAATTTCATTAGTTTCTGATTAATGTTTCCATTGGTTTTTTTTTTTTGAAAAAACAAGCAAAAGTATGTGCGCACACTATTTTTTTTTACATATTATATACATTATCTTCCTACTCAAAAGACAGCACACTATGTAGATTATTCTACATCTTTTTTTGACAACTTCGTACAGTTGCCTCATTTTCACTGGGTGGATGTGCCATAGTTTTTCAACTAGATCCTTATTGGTAAACGTATGGATTTTTTTTTTAACTTTCTTAAAATAACGTAATTAATAACCTTTTACATGTGCTATTTCATAGTTATGGAAACTTCTCTTAAAGATCTCAGAGTCATTTTTATTGAGACTTATGTTCTTCCTTAGGAAAATATATATATATATTTTTTTAGTTGGAGTCTCACTCTGTCGCCCAGACTGGAGTGCAGTGACCGCTCCCGGCCACTGCAGCCTCGACCTGCTGGGCTCCGGCGATCCTTCCGCCTCAGCCTTCCAAGTAGCTGGAACTACAGGCACGCGCTACCATGCCTGGCTAATTTTTTTGATTTATTGTAGAGATGAGGTCTTGCCAAGTTGCCCAGGAAGGTCTCCAACCCGTGGGCTCAGGCAATCCACTCACCTCAGCCTCCCAAAGCGCGGGATTACAGGCTGAGCCACCAAGCCCGACGAAAATATTTTTTCTTTATTTTTTCTTTCTGCTGTCCAGGCAGGAGTGCCAGGCTTGATCATAGCTTACTGTAGCCTCAAGCACCTAGGCTCACAATATCATCCTGCCTCAGCCTCCTGAGTAGCTGGGACTACAGGTGTGCACTTCCATTCTCAGTTAATTAAAAAAAATTTGTTTTTAGACACAGGGGGTCTCACTTTGTTGCTCAGGCTGTTCTCTAACTCCTGGGCTCAAGTGATCCTCCCATCTCAGCCTCCTGATTACCTGGGATTATAGATGTGAGCTACTGTACATGGGGGAAAATATTTTCTTGATTTAGAGAGCTATGTTTCTGCAGGCTTCAGATATTCTCTTTTTTTGAGTTGAAGTCTCACTTTGTTGCCCAGACTGGAGTGCAGTGGCACGCTCCCGGCCACTGCAGCCTCGACCTGCTGGGCTCCGGCGATCCTTCCGCCTCAGCCTTCCAAGTAGCTGGAACTACAGGCGCATACTACCACACCTGGCTAATTTTTTTGATTTATTGTAGAGATGAGGTCTCACCAAGTTGCCCAGGCGGGTCTCGAACCCACAGACTCAGGCAATCCATTCACCTCAGCCTCCCAAAGCGTGGGATTGATTACAGGCTGAGCCACCGAGTCTGGCCAGCGTGTTATTGAGTGGAAGACATTTTTAGAAATACCTATAATTGAAACCTTCTATATGTCTTCACTCTGGTACTGTTGTTTCATCAACTCTGTTTAAGATCAGCTTTAATGCTTTCTCTGATGAAGAATGCTCCCTTATTTCTTTATGAATATTGTAGAATACATTCATTTCCATACCCATTAACTCAGGCATTATGTTAAGTGCTTTATTTCTGTGATAGTCAAGTCCCTTGTCTAAAGTCACAGAGCAAATAAATGATGTAGCCAGGACCCGAATTTCTATGAGTCAAAGCTTTTGTTTTATCCTATATCACTTTTAGTCATATCAAGTATATTCTATAATCATAGTTGTTTCCCTGAAAACTTTTCATTTTTTTGAGTCACATAATTTTTTTCCCCTATTTTTCAATGATCAAAACAGGATATTTGTAACATAAAGAATTAAGGTTTCATTGTGAGATAGTGTTTGGATTAGTTTGTTGATGTTGATATTGGGAATGAGTGATACCTTAGGTGAACAGCAGGGTTCTCATCAATCTGATAAGACTTAATCTCTACTTTAAATGCTTTCTGAAATTTTCCTCATTGTTTTCTTGGCTTGGTCAAACTTTTTTCCTCTCATGACCTTCAGTGAAGGTGTTACAGTTGGTCATGCTGCTACTTCTCCATCATGAGAATAAAAAATTTCTGTTTTTCCATGTTCTGCAAGAGACATAGGCAGTGTTAATGCTGGGTAATGATGGGGCTAGTTACCATTAGAATCCCTAACGAAAGGGCTGAAAGAAGAAGAGTAAATGGTGCTGGGAAAACTGGCTGATCACATGCAGAAGATTGAAGGAGGACCCATACCTATCACCATACACAAAAATTCACTCTAAATGAATCAAAGACCTAAACGTAAAACCTCAAACTATAAGAATCTTAGAAAACTCAGGAGACACCCTTATGGAAATTGGAACTGGCAATCAATTCCAACAGTACCCTAAATACTCATACCTTAAGAAACAAAATAGACAAGTGGGACCTCATCAAACTAATGAGCTTCTGCAAAGCAAAAGAAACCATCAAGAGAGCAGGGAGACAGCCCACAGAATGGGAAAAAATATTTGCCAACTGTATATCTGACAAAGGCCTAATATCTAGGATCTACAAGGAACTCAAATGCGCCCAAAGGAAAAAAAACAAACAGCCCCATTAAAAAGTGGGCAAAAGACATGAATAGACACTTCTCTAAAGAAGATATTCGGACAGCCAACAGACACATGAAAAAGTGCTCAGTCTCACTCATCATCAGAGAAATGCAAATCAAAACCACATTGAGATACCACCTAACCCCTCTAAGAATGGCCATCATTAATAAAACAAACAACAACAGATGCTGGTGAGGATGCAGAGAAAAAGGAATGCTTCTACACTGTTGTGGGAATGCAAACTAGTGCAACCTCTTTGGAAGACAGTGTGGCAGTTTCTGAAAGAACTAGAAATTGACCTTCCATATGACCCAGCAATTCCCCTATTGGGAATATACCTGGAGGAACTCAAAATCATTCTACAAAAAAGATACCTGTACATGCATGTTTGTTGCAGCTTTATTCACAATAGCAAAAACATGGAACCAACCATGTTGCCCATCGAAGCTGGACTGGATAAAAAAAAAAAGTGATACATATACATAATGGAATATTATGCAGCTATAAAGAAGGACAAACGTGGACTTTGCAGCAAAGGTGGATTTAGAGTCGATCATACTCAGTGATCTATCACAGAAACAAAGAACAGAGTACCATATGTTCTCACTCATAAGCGGACCTTGAACAACTATAATACTATAAGAAAGGGATTGGCAGTAGTGGGAAACTGTCAGGGAAGGGGGGGTGGAATTGGCAGTTGAGGGAAGATGCTAGGGGAGGAAGGGGCATACCTCATCAACAAGGGTATCTGCATAATCAACGTCTGTATACCTAACCCTGAATTGTACCCCACATCTTTATAATAAAAAAAAAAAGAAAAACAATAAGGGTGGAGTCAGATAATTGAGCCTCAATGTAGAATATGTGGAGAGGCAGTAGGATATTGGAGATAGAAATATGGCCTGACTCCAACTTTCTGGGTTTTAGTCCTGTATCCACCATGTAATAGCTGTAGACTTTGGGAAATTACCCTTTTTAGGCCTTATTTTTATATTCAGATAATGATAGCTCATAGAGTTGTTGTGAGGATTAAATAAGGTAAGGCATATAAAGTGTTTGACCCATAGTAACTCTCTAATAAATGTTAATTATCAATATGAGGAGTGACAGAGAAAATGCCTTGTAGTGTCTATATTCCATGTACATGATATTTGTGATAGTATTATGTATTTCCTCAATCCTAAAATACTTTTAAATGTTTAAATATTATTGAGGTAAAAGTGCTTGTTTAAGCCAATGAGTATATTTAATATGGTAGATGGTGTTTCTTTCTCAACAACAAGAAAATAAGGTATTATGGGTGGCTTAATATATTTAATGTATGATTTACATCCTATGGGTTGATAGCAATGCAATACAAATAGCCAGTAACTCACTATCTTAACTGTAATAACTATTAATTTTTGAATTATTATATGTTTGGCTGTAAGATATAGAATGTTTTGATTGATAACGTACCTATTTGTACAAAAGATAGAAGGAATATCTTCTTAATGTAATTTACAGGACTTTAAATTGGTACACATAGCCTCTCTTTCATTTCAGGTATATTCTGTGAAATACGTAATTCTGAAAGATTTCAGGGTGAAGAATGCCTAAGATCTTCCTTACTAAAGTTTTTGTTTGTTTGTTTGGTTGGTTTTTTTTTTGGAGTTGGAGTCTCACTCTGTCGCCCAGGCTGGAGTGCAGTGGCACACTCAGGGCCACTGCAACCTCAACCTGCTGGGCTCAGGTGCTCCTTCTGCTTCAGCCTTTCAAGTTGCTGGAATTACAGGCACGCACCACCAAGGTTTTTTAACCTCATATTTTGTAATTTGTTTTATGTTTACCTGTAACTGGTATCTTTAATACTGAAAACTTGGGATATATTACAAGATTGTTTTAACTTCTTGTGAAACGTTTATTTTTGGTGATTGTGGTGAGACTTTTCCTCTCAACTTTTATAGGTTATTTGGCTGTTTCTTTGTTTCTACATGAAAGTCACGAATTATTGCTTCTCCTTGTGAATACAGTTGTAAAGGTACTGTATTGTATGTTGGCTAATATAAAGTTAAATAATTACTGCAAGCATCTGACATTTGTCCTCAATCATACTGAATTAGATAATTTTAGAAAAAGATGGGCATATAGAATGGGCTTAGATCTTTTAGATCATTTTCTGCATCTGTAAAATGGGGATAAATAATAGAACTTAACAGAGTTGTGAGGGTTAAGTGAAACACTGTGTGAACTAGTAGCTGCTACTGGTTATTATTATTATTTCATTTTAAAACACGCAGAATTATATTCCAGATCTTCAGGCTCTTAGGTATAGTTTCCATGTTGTTGTCTTTTTCTCTAGGATCTATTCTGAAGGGATATAGATATAAACCAAATACTTGAAATCTTTAAAGTCTAAATTATTTTTTAAAAGAATAGAATTGAGGAACTGAAATGTACAGATAATAAAAACAGTTTAATCCACACTCACAGTATTTTCTCCTGTTAACTTCTAATCAGAATTGATAATGTATAATTGGATTATTGAGCTTTTTCCTGTTTATCTTCTGTCAATTCTTTGACATGTGTGAAAGAGAGAGAAAGAGAGTGAGTGTGTGTAAAGGCTGTAATAGAGGCAACTACTTGGGCCAGTATCAGAATAGAAATACAGTTTCATTTTGTGTCAGTTGCTTTTTGGATATATTTATCTATTGACTCTATTAAGGCAAATGAAACAAATAGGGCTATTCCTATAAAATATATAAATCTGGATGTACAAATTAATTATAAAGTTAGTGGAAAATTACGAAGCATATAGGGCCGTTTCAGTGTTGAGTCTGCCTTCCCTCATTTCAAAATTTACACTGAATATTTTCTTTGCTTAATAATTATGCCAGGACTTGCAGAGCACTAACCTAGTAGAAGTGTGTATGGCACTTACTGTTGTCAGCCAGATTTTCCCTCGAGAAATGATTCCAGCTGTTCTTCCATTAATAGAAGATAAACTTCAACATTCTAAGTAAGTAAATTCTTTTGGGATGGGTGTTTATACCATATTTTTAGAACTAGCAAGTTAATTATAACTTTAATTTTTAAAATGGGTTTAATTTTTACTTTCTTTTCTTTGAGTTGGAGTCTTACTCTGTCGCTTAGGCTAGCGTACTGTGGCATGCTCACATCTACTGCAACCTCTGCCTGCTGGACTCAGGCAATACTTCCACATCAGTCTTCCAAGTAACTAGAATTACAGGTGTGCACCACCGCACTTGGCTAATTTTTTTGATTTATTGTAGAGATGAAGTCTCGCCAACTTCCCCAGGCTGGTCTCAAACCCCCGGGTTCAGGCGGTCCTCTTGCCTCTGCCTCCCAAAATTCTGGGATAACAGGTGTGAGCCACCATGCCTGGCAATTTTTGCATTTTTTTTAGAGACAGGGTCTCACCCTGTCACCTAGGCTTGAATGCAGTGGTGCAATCTTACCTCACTGTAACCTTGATCTCCTGGGCTCAAGGGATCCTCTCACCTCAGCCTCCCAAGTAGCTAGTACTATAGGTGTGTGCCACCATGTCCAGCTAAGTTTTAGAACATTTTTTGTAGAGACAAAGGTCTCACTATGTTCCTGGCCTCAAGTGATCCTCCCGCCTTGCCTCCCAAAACTCTGGGATTATAGACGTGAGCTACTGTGTCTGGCTGTAACTTTAATTTAATCCTACCAGGACAGAGAATGTTCTTTGAATGCTAGATGTAATACAGAACTCCCCATAGGATTGTCCTTATTTTTATATCGGCTTACAAAAATGTTAGGCAGCTTTCTAAAGTTAAATTGGGAGAGACAGTGAGGCTTAGTATCAAGAATCCTTGGCTTTCTTCCCAATTCTACCACTAATGAGCAGTGGTCCTGTTTTTCCTTGTCTATATGGGGCTGGTTGAAGCTCCTTAGTTTTCACAAAGTTGTTTTGAGGATAAAGCGAAATAATGGAAAACATATGGACATGATTCAAGTATTATGAATGCAAAGCTTCAGTGTAGTGGGAAGATCCTTTTTATATCAAAACTACAGCATTCAAATTCTATTTTATAGCAGAATATATCCAAGTAACCTTTACTTGTAGTGCTATTTTGCTAATTTCCTCTTAGAAGATTCCTTAACTCCTATTAGCTTGACTTACTTGTTCATGATACTTGGTATTACTTTGTTTTTGACCAGCCCCTTAATTTCATGATTTTTAAAGTTAGGAAAAGGTTTGCCAACATTTTATTTTTATTTTTTTTATTTGTATTTTTTATTTTTTTGAGTTGGAGTCTCACTCTGTCACCCAGACTGGAATGCAGTAGCCGCTCCTGGCCACCCGCAGCCTCGACCTGCTGGGCTCCAGCAATCCTTCCGCCTCAGCCTTCCAAGTAGCTGGAACTACAGGCGTGCACTACCACGTCTGGCTAATGTTTTGATTTATTATAGAGATGAGGTCTTTCATGCCCAGGCGGGTCTC